>KZ808549.1:24764-40046 GCA_000696205.2 Oncopeltus fasciatus | reverse complement strand
CCCCCCCCCCCTCCCGCAAAATAAAAATATGTATACATACTCATGCGTTCTTCAGCTCGATCGAAATTTTCGACTCACTCCACTCCCATCTCGCATAACTTTCTGAAAAGGGAGCGAAACGTCACGGGGTTGACAAATAAAATCGAAATGAATTGTAATTTATTTTTGTGACAGCTAAATAAACAAGGACAATAATTTGCTCGGCAGAAATGAAGCGTAGGTATGAAAGCGTAGGTCATTAGTGAGGACATTCAGAATCCCTTCTTACTTCTTATACTTCTGAAAGGAAAACTAAGGAAATCCTTAAGACTACAGAAATTTAGACACTGGAGAGGGTGTTAGGGGGAAAGGGAAGGGTGTAATGGACCCTAATGCTACAGCTGACGAAGTCACCCCCGTCATCCCTCTCATACCCTCACTCTCTCACTCACTCTCTCTCTCTCTCTCCCTAATTATAGCTGTGTTTTCCTCTCTCTCATTTCCTCGAGCAATTTGTAAAGGAGGATCAAATTAAAAAACCATCAACATCATCGATACTGTTACAGATACGTATAAAAGCAGGAGTAAAATAACATATATATTCTATATCATTTTAACTAAGATTCATAAATGTTGTTCACATAGGCTACGACGGTCGTCAGATGTATTTACCGTTTCTTCTTCCGGGTTGGACCGTGTCAAATTATTGTTATTTGCCGAGCTTTCGCACATCATGTGAACAAGTTTCATAAATTTAAAATATTTAAGAATTTCGAAAGCTGTTTAATTCATTTTGCACTCCAATCAGAAGACTAGGGTTGAGATAACAATGAANCATCATCGATACTGTTACAGATACGTATAAAAGCAGGAGTAAAATAACATATATATTCTATATCATTTTAACTAAGATTCATAAATGTTGTTCACATAGGCTACGACGGTCGTCAGATGTATTTACCGTTTCTTCTTCCGGGTTGGACCGGTATTTGTATACACGGTCCAACCCGGAAGAAGAAACGGTAAATACAAGTTTCATAAATTTAAAATATTTAAGAATTTCGAAAGCTGTTTAATTCATTTTGCACTCCAATCAGAAGACTAGGGTTGAGATAACAATGAAAATCAAAATATGTCCTTAATGTCCTTAATTTCTTGTAGATTTCCCTTAGAGGAATCAAGCTATTGTCTGTAGTCCTACGATGCGAATTTTCAAATATTTCAGCGTATCTTCATTGATCCTAATTTAGAAAAGATAAAAAAATTATCCTATAAAAAAAATATATATGTATATATATAGAGATGTTTAGTACAGAAGAAAAGTTGGGATAAAGAGTGCACAAAAGTAAAAATGAACGCACAAAAAGAAAAACAATTTTTTTGTACTTGACATTTCAGGAAATCTATACTTCTATTGATCCGATACTGCTCAGAAACGAACTTAACCTTTCACTATGCATTTAAAATTTTCCAAAAAGGAAAAAAAAATGTATAAGAGTAACTTTGTTAATTTTAAAATTCAACTACAAATGATTTCCTTTACTTGCAGTTTTAAAAATCCTAATTTTAAAAAAAATATATAATCACACTTTATAAGTAGATTTTATTATAATAAAATTATCGCTGCTGAGATCTATGGAGTCAAACTGTGGGGAACTGCTAAACCATCTAACATCCAAAGAATACAGTCCTTCCAATGCAAAATCCTCAGAAACATAGTTAATGCTCCCTATTACGTTGCCAACTCCTTAATCCACAATGACCTTGAAATCCCTTATGTTAACGACGTCATTACAACCCGTTTTAATAAATTCCACTCTGACCTTTCCATGCATCCCAATCCTTTAGCCTAAACTCGATCCAGTATTACCCATCCTAATAACCCACCACGTCGCCTAAATAGGAAATTGCCCCGTGACCTTCTCATTGCCAACACTTCATAAAAATAATATGAAAAAAAACTTTAACTTTGTGAATGTTTTCCATTATTTTTTCTTTATTTTTCCCTATATATTATATTTACGCTTAAAAAATTAAAAATATATTTATATTTAATTGCGAGTTCCCTGAGCGAAGACTTTAATGGTCATTGAAATTTTCATTTTTATTTTTAAATTTTACTTTTTTTTATGAATAACCTAGATATACATAGTTGAACACAGTTACTGTAATTAATTCTATAAATATTATACTACGTCTCTGTCGCGGGTAATTTGTCTTCAACTTTTTATAACCTTCCTTAATTTTATTTTTATAAGTCTATGCCATTTTTTTCAATATTTCTGCAGCTATATTTAATTCGTAAATAATAGATTTATGTATAAAAAAAAGTATTTTATAAGTATCTCAAGTGAAATTATTATTTCATTGATCTTTCTAAATTTTATAAAATATTTTTTGCTCCTAAAGAAAGTTTTAAGAACGCGAAACTAATCGGGCATTAAATAATTGTTTTTAATAGTATTATTACTTAAATGCTAGCTATAACAACACGTTAGAATATATTATAATAAATACATTCAAAAGTATTTTTACGAAAGGTGCTTAAAATGAAAATCGAATTAAGAATGTGACTTAAGGGATCTCTCAATAATTTAAATAATAAGCAAACTAAATTAGTGAAGAGAGGGTGCATTCGAAGAGAAACAAATACAACTTGATTGTATATTTACAATTATTTATGCCATCAATTTTTGCTTTATTTTTACTTGTGTTTCTGAAATATCATTAAAGATAAATTATTACCTTCTAAATTGTGTGATCAAATTTCAAGTATTTACTCTTATTGTACATCCATCTACAATGAAACGTGGAAAATCAGCATAGTTTGATCAGTTGCACCACGACGTACGCCNCCCCCCCCCCCTCCCGCAAAATAAAAATATGTATACATACTCATGCGTTCTTCAGCTCGATCGAAATTTTCGACTCACTCCACTCCCATCTCGCATAACTTTCTGAAAAGGGAGCGAAACGTCACGGGGTTGACAAATAAAAGCTTTTACTTGTCCTGCATTTGCTGAATGAGAGATCTCCCTTCCATTCATGTCAGACCCAATGAAAAAAAGTCAAGATGACCCCTTGGAAAGTGGTTTATTTAGGGGAAGGCTTCTGCCCCGTTTCACAGTAAATACTCATTGTACACAAATGTATTTATATATAATACTCACTGTAAATACTTCATATATAAAACTATACGTATTAAAAAATAAATTTCTAGCGCAAAACACACATATAACTAATCTAAAAGGTTATTTCCACAACCAATGAATATAGAACTGTCATACCTTCTATTATCCGTCTTCATTGGTTTCTGCAAACCTTTTGATTTGCAGAAACCAATGAAGACGGACAATGGAAGGTATGACACATATAACTATTCTCACTCATTTTATTTATTTATTTTTATTTTTTTAAGGAGGGGAAAATAGTAGAATGATTTATGAAACAAGATTTTATCTATACTCTTTAGACCTTGTTGCAATCATTCACATCTTGGACTACGACCGAGATTCGCCGAGGGTATACATTCGGGACACGTTCCGCCATCGCAAAATAAGAGCTCAACCGGTTCCATGGATGTTTAGAATACGGTGAGGATTTGTGGGTATCTTTGTCTTAGACCCTATCGGTTGCTAAGGAGGTTAAAAAAAGTTTAATCACTATATTAGGAAGGAAATTTGTTGACCGTCGAGTTTGATAAGGAGAGGATTTTCAGGAATTCGGTCTTGGAAACTAAATAATTAAAACTAATTTGTAATTAAATTTTTTGTTCAGCTAACGTTTTTGCCTAAATTTTAGGCCTTCATCAGGGCAAATAGGGTGATGGGGAGAAAGACTCCTTCCTGACTTAAAAGTCACTGCTCAGCAGGAGTTTCTCTCCCATTCATCCAATTTGCCCAGACGAAGGCCTGAAATTTCGGCAAAAACGTTGGTTGAAAAAACATTTTTTGTTACAAATTCTTCAGTTAAAAATATCAAATTTCTCATTAAATTATTAAAAATCTCATTATTTCATAGTAAGTATTTTTTAATAGTTAGTTAAATGTTTTTATTTAACAGAATGTAATAAATTAATAAAAGTTTAAAAAAATTGTTAGTAACATTACAAATTAGATAAAGATAATATTTTTCCCATTTCATTTTTGGTACCTGATTCCAAACACTAAAGACATACTGACTTGTTTAAAATAATAATTATTAAACCCTTGATACTCATTGTACAACTTCCAAGATTAGCTATCAATAAATTAAGTAGGGGAAAGTACTTCATAGGAAAAGTTGCTAATTACTGGTAAGTATATCTGTGACTAATATTATAATAAACTCTCCTAACAGAACAAAATCTCAAGTCTATTTTATAGTATACACCTTTCCTAAAGTCCTACTTAATCATTTATCTTACAGAAGATAAGATCACCAACTCTCAGACAAAAATATCCAAAAGAGTTTTATAAATTTTTTTTTGTGGTATTTAATCCCACATAAATATTAACAATTTTTAGTGCAAGTGAACAGAATAAAAAATCTAACTGTCCCAGCCAGGACTCGAACCTGGATCTCCTGCTATCCGGGCCGGTGCATTCACCAATTATGCTACCGGGACAAGTCTGATAAGTTATTAAATTTCCCGCACTAGTGTCGAGAGTCTAACCTCCGAGGCCGACGAATATATCTTCTTATGCTCGGAGGAGCTGGCAGAGTCAAGCTGTTTAAATGACTCTTGTTATTTACTTAAAATTTTAATTTTTTAAATATTACTTTTTTGTGGTATTTATCCCAGGTAAATTTTAACTATTTTTATTCTGTTCCCTTGCACTTAAAATTGTAATAAATATAAATCATTTTTAAACTGATCAGATTGTAATTGTAAAGATGCTATCAGTGAAGCAAGTCCACTAACTGGTATACTCTTGTAATCTACCCCAGCCTCATTGGGCGTAATAATCTAAGGGTTGATCGCCCCTAAACCCGATCCTACCTACCTATCTACCCCACTTGTCTTCCAAGTCTGCACTAGCCATTCAATTACGAGTCTTTCCTGGTAAAATGAACCTAGTCTACTCAAGTATTAGTCAATCTTAATTACCACTAATCTTAATCTACTCAAATTTTCCATAGTAATTCCACTTAACCATAGTCTCTTCTAGCCCTACATTATCCTAATGTACCCTAGTCGATCCCCTCTCCCCCAATTTTTTGTATTTTTTGTACACTACCCTCCCCTACTGTATATTAGTCGCCTGCAGTCTTACTCAACCCTAGCCTACTCTAGTCAAACTCAACTCGAGTAACCTAATTTCCAGAATACCCCTACCACTTTCCCCTTATCTACACAAACAGAAAAGAAAAAAAAAATACACGCAAACACACACACACACACACACATATATATATAATGCATAAAAATGAATCACTCGCGACTGCGAAATATAGCGTAAACAAGTACAGGTTGTCATACAGAGTGCAGTGAACATACAAAAAGAAAAAATTACAAAGAGTAAAATTTTCGAAAATTTCTCGCCCTTCGTCAGAGCCTCTCTTTACTTCTCACTGACGAGTGGCAAGAAATTTCCGAAAACTTTACTCTTTGTATTTTTTTTCTTTTTGTATGTTCACTGCACTCTCTATCCCACCTTTCTTGATTTATATGTATATATATATATATATATGTGCGTGTGTGTATTTAAGTATATATATTTGACACTGTAACATCTGTAATTTCTATAAGGAAGATGCCATTTTTTGACATATCAACTTATTTTTACAAAATGATGCATCCATTCATTAATGACGGAAATAGACCTATCGGAAGGAAGAAAAACGATCATTATAAAACCATTATCACCCAAAGATCATTATTTACAAAAAGAACTGTCATTTTTAACTATTATATCATGGAATTTATTTCATATTCTTATTATTTAACTTGAGGGAAAGGGCGGACTCTCTTGTTTTGAATTAAAAAGTAAAAATTAATCATATCCGCTCCTCAGTCCAAGTTCCTATCAAGGAATTATTAGCGTTTTGTTTGTTTTAGTGTTATGAAAAAGATTTACAGAATATGTAAACATAAATAAACATGAATTTAGTTTTTTATCATCTCATAACCAGCTGGTCTTTCTGAAGCCATCATAGGTGTAGACAAAAAACATTTATCCGTCTAAATTAATTGCCGCCTATAAGTTTTCGTACTCTATAAACAATGAACGGTACCTAGACCACAGGACACACACACACACACACACACACACAACCACCCATATATAAATTTGCGACATTTCCTTTCGATAAAAACATCGAAAAATTTTAGAAAAACCTATCAATCTGCCATGATAATAACATTAATAACTTTGAAATTCGCTGAAATTAAATCCGTGTAGAATGTGATATGGAATGGAAATAATTTGAATCGACAAAACTCAATTCATTCAACTATCTTACAAGCTATTTAATTGGAAAATACTCCCATGTCAGTAAATTGACAAGAATTATTTATCAATTAATGATCTCGGATATCACAAATTTGAAATCACTTTATCAAGTTTAGATAACAATGTCCAAATATTGACACTGCCTTAAAACTAAACAAAGTGGCATATTGCAATGCTAAATATTTAAGTTGTCCGTAAAGGTCACTTATTAGTCTTCATCATAAATTATATTAAATCGTATTGCTAATTTTAAGCTTAATTAAGAAATGAAAAATAAAATTAACTGATAAGATTAGATTAATAATATTTTCCAAAGAAAAATTAGGTTAGATAATGAAGACTATACAGGAGTAAAAATATTAAGATCTGATTTTGATTTAATTTAGTTGTCAACGGGTAACTAATATAAAATATATTATAAGATTGCAGTAAGTTTGGTTTTTGTTGCAATATCCGGAGTAATGAAACTGAATACAGATTTATTTAATGACAACACTGGGGAACACATTTTTTGTTGAGTTAGATCTGACACTGTTTTTTCACTAATTCTTGGCGTCTGAATCTGAGAATAACCTCAGGTTTTGTCTATCACGTCAAATTTTTAAACTACAGGATATCCTCAGAAATAATAAAATCATGCATTTAAAAAAAACATACAAAATATACAGTTTACAAAACATTTAATGTAAGTTAAATCGTTCATAAATATAAAATTGTTTAATTAATAAACAGTACTTAAAAATTAAGATACAAATACGTTTGTAGTTTGTACAAAAGCGTTTGTAGCTTTTTCTGGAGTGTTTAGTTTGGGTACATTCGCGCTTAATGCTCCAACAATAGTCAGCCATCATATGTACGTCCCATCTACCTTGAACCTTGCTTCCATGACCCTCAAAGGAGTCGCATTCATAATACCCGTATTCTCCTTCTTCCAAAGAGGAAAATTTATTGAAAACTGGCACGGGGACTTCGGCTGAATCCGGTACTGGGCGTATAACTGACGGTAAACTAGAATACTCTATTTTACATTTGTTTTTATTCTTATATCCCGTTGTTTTCACTATACAAAAGTAACAATCACTTAAAAGATCTTTGGACTCGCGCCAAATCATAGGTATACCAAATGGAAGCTTAGTACGTATTCCCTTGGTCCACATCCGTAAACCCTCAACACACTGTTTACACACATTATGTGGTGCCCATGCTTTATCTTGATCACCAAGTTTCACCTTAAAATAGGCAAAATATGCTTGTCTGACAAATGTACTGATGTATGTCCTTTGACTGGGAATGGTAAAACTGCCACATATATGTAACAAAACAAATAGGGGCTGTTTTCGCACTTTCGACGTGTAGGAGCAGAGGTAGCCATAAGGAAACGTTTCAGTTCAAACACACTATGTAGTTCTGTATACTTCCGTAACGAAATACTAAATACTGCTTACCGACACACAACGTTTCACCACAGTATAGCTGACGTAACTAAACAGGCAGGTCTGGACCAGCATTCGCCTCACCCAAATAGAAACCGAACGTGACGTGATATAAGAAAACTAAAAACAGTTTTGAAACCAACATGCCTAATTCTATAGAAAACAGCTAATCAAATCTAACTCAACATCTAACTGAGTTTCAAATAGTTCCCCAGTGTAATTAATATTATATATTAATAAGTGTGGAGGATTCCTTGACGAGGAAAGTTCAATTAAAAATATTTATCAATTACAACACAATAATTCACTTGGTTTAAGTATTATGACGGATTTTTTCTTATTTTCGAACTATTGTTTTAAGGACATATTAGCTTTATAAATTCTGATACTCTATGTCTTATTAGTACTAATAAAATTATGTCATCAACAATTAAAGAAATGCAATTATGTCAATAAGTGTCATAAATTTTAAGTATAGTTATCACTAAGACATTTAAGGCTTAAAAAATCTTAGAAATTAATTAATCAAGGAACAATTTTTCTTCGCTTCGAACAAGTTTCAAGCCGTTCTAGTTAAAACTCTTACACACTTCCTCAGTGATAATGAAACCCAAGGTCTCGGCCAGCATTTTGTATGCAGTGAATCCTTTGGACATTTTTGAGGATAGTGGGACAAG
Organism: Oncopeltus fasciatus; assembly: GCA_000696205.2. NCBI lineage: Eukaryota > Metazoa > Arthropoda > Insecta > Hemiptera > Lygaeidae > Oncopeltus > Oncopeltus fasciatus. The sequence goes on along the minus strand of KZ808549.1, from coordinate 31,523 downwards.
ATCTGAAACTGTTTTAAAAGTAAGGAGTATTGGTCAAGTTACCCATCAGTAACCATTTTAAAGATGGTGAGAACTACTACATACATCATGGTCACCTAGCCTATTGGTTATCGCCATTGAGGAGGCAGGCAGTAGAAGCAGTTTTATATGTAAGGAGTATTGGTCACAATACCCATCGGTAACCATTTTGAAGATGGTGAGTACTGCTACATACATCATGGTCAAGTAGCCTATTGGTTAACGCCTTTGAGGAGGCAGACAGTAGAAGCAGTTTTATACGTAAGGAGTATTGGTCACATTACCCATCGGTAACCATTTTGAAGATGGTGAGAACTGCTACAGACATCATGGTCACCTAGCCTATTGGTAATCGTACCTGTAATGGCTGTAATCAGGTGCAAGGTTAAAATGCACCAAACACTTGGCAAATTTTATGAAGAAATGCTGAAAATTATGGCTTATGGTGCGTAAACAGACAGTCACACATTCGCAGACCAAAATTCTTTATACCAAATTGCAGACCTGAAACATGAAGAACGATGAAAAATAGCAAAAAATGTTTTTTAAGCCCTGTAGGTAAATCAGCTAAAAACCTCATTTAATAAGGATTTTAGAAATACATAACCGGACACAAAAAGTCTTCCTTTTAAATTTTCAAGAAAATCCTAAGCTATTGTTATGGCATTAAGAGAGTTATAATTTCAGTTATGAGAAACTGATGAAACATTTTTGTATAACATAATATATACAGAAAAAAATCTTGTATGTTCTGAAAATAAGGGTAAATCTGAAATATTCATTGGTCTATATGTAAGTTAACCTTCATTGAAACTATTCATTTGTAATAGCTTCCTTTTTGGAGTTCTGGAACCTTTACAAAGTTACAAGGTAGGTTGTACTGTGGTTACAACCAAGAATGTAGCTATCGTAAAATTTGACATAGTTGCTTTGCATAACCATTAAATTCTTATAACTTTATGAAACACCCCCCCCCCCCAAATACCTATCGAACTTGAGAGGAAATAAGAGTAAGAGGAATCAAGTGATAAAGGGGAATAGAAGAAATTCCTCCAGCTAAGACCCTCATTTACCCCAGCGATAAATCTCATCCAACAAGACCACAAATCACCAACTAATTACGCTCCGCCGAGGAGGAGGGGATGGGGTGACGGGGGGGGGGGAGCGAATCTCAATCGATGATCCTGTCGTTGGACGGGGGTTGCTCGCGTGTGATACGGCTTGATCGCGAATCGCGTTATCCTGCACCCTGCCCGTGTCCGATGTGAGCGCTCGCAGGAGGGCGTTCGCACAAGAGTGGTGCAAAACGGCCGCTAATCTGCACACAATTCATGGGGGTAATTGAAACATAATTCACTTAAACGAGGGTGGGTTGGGGTGACATCACCGCGTAGTTACACAAGTTATTAATGGCGCGTGAATAGCTGCTGCTAATCTCCAACTTGTTCGCGACACCTAGGCGAGGACGGCTCACCACTAGATGAGAATCCTCTTTGTTTATGGGACATTCCCTAGTGCCCTGTCCACAGAGGCTCCCCACCCTAAGCTAAATAGGTCAACAGCTCGTTAAAATTAAAATCTGTTAAACCTCCATAAGATTTTCGTAGTTCCTCTCAAATAAAATTAATTAAATAAATCTTGATTATTCTCCTGTTTTAAATTGAATTCCAAATATTGTTATTGAGCCGATAAATTCCAAATTTCACAGTTAAATTGTCATGATTGATCCTAAAAGCTGCTTAGCTTGTGTAAGTACTCAATAATGGGAACTCTCGACCATAATCCATTAATATCGCTAATCGACTTAACAGATCATCGCATTTTTAATTTAAAATATTGAATATAACTGTATTATCCGAACAATTACTAAGATTGAAATAAACTTGCATGTTACGAGTTTTAAAATTGGTTTACAACAAAAGAAATCTTCTAAGAACTTTATTTTACAAATAGAAATATTTTTCAGCTACTTCAGAGTCATCTTCAAGTGAACTAAAACAAGGAATACGAACGTAAAATAATTAAACGCACTTATGAGACTCAAACATTATAATAGAAGAACTAAAGCCATCTTGCATATGATCTTTGATCAAAGAACTCTTAAGAATGTTTCTTAAATAACTTAAAAAAAGATTTAATTGTTTGCGGCATTAACTTTGTGGGAGAAATTAAAGATTTTATCTAATTAAAGTCAAAATCTTTTATTGTCTACACTTTCCCCCCTGGGTTTAATATTAATAAAATTTATGTAAGAGCTATACATTATTAATGAGAATCACCATCACCAAATTTTTGTCTGCATAATTTCACTGCCAGGAGATCAAGCTAAAATTATAGTAGTGGTCTAGAAATAGCTGTTCAGTTCATAATGATTAACATAAATTAACTTATTACTGATTCAAATAAATAATGTAAATTATCCTTTTTAATAAGAAATTAAGGAAATATGTTTCTTTTTGAAAATAATGAACACGATTTGGTAGACATTACAAATAAATTGCATAAATTAAGTATATATTCCCGTAATATTAGTTATAAGTTCTATTGTTCTTTTAAAAAGGCAAGACTCCCTCCTGAGAAAGTAAATTAATTTATAAATAAAATAAAATACTATGATACACTAACTAACCTATTATGAACTACGGAGAATATAACTATACCTCAATCCTATAAATTAAGTGCATACCAGTAAAATATAAAAAAAAAAATTAAAATATGAATCCACCCTTCAATACTAAAAAGTTTAGTTCAAATGGAGAGTTTTTTCAAGCAGTGATGAACTTGTAATCCATGTGACAACAGCCTTCATGTTAGCCCTAAAGATTGCTTACAATCTGAGCCGAAACGTCAGCATATAATAAAAAATATACATTTTTTAAATTGTATTTATTTTTTTTTGTATCAACCTCTACCGAACCCCAACAAAAATCATCTTCTAAAAGGATTAGGATTGGCTAATGGCAACTTATGGTTAAACGATTAATGTGGGAAAAACATTTATTTATTTGTTATATGTGAGACCCCATAGCGTTCCTACGTCTTCTCGAGAGCATCAATCGCGTTCTCTTAGTGAGCGTCGAGGACGTGAAACTAGTATAGCAAAGTTTAACTAACATTATAGTAGAATTTTTAAAAATTTGATTGTTTGCCTTTACAATATTTTTTTATTTTCGTAGATTCGGTATCTGTGCATTTTTTAAAAAAAATTAAATTATTAATTTAGTGCAAAATTGATAATTCATTTTAATTCTTGGCTATACAATAAGCAAAAAAAAAAACATTGAATCAACGAATATGCAAACCGCCCTCGATATATATTTGAAAACAGATTTCAGAATTACTGCAATGTTTCAGGCATGAATTGAAACTTCGTCACATTCAAAGTTCGTGAACGCTTCTACAAAAGCATTAATTACTTTCAATACGAATCGATTGTGATCCAGGTCAAATCACTTGACATGTACATTTCGAATATCTCTATGGGCGATCAGAAGTCTCTGTGGATGGGGATCGCAGAGAGTATGAATTGCTTAGCTGCCCGCGAATCAACTCCTTGACTACCCATTTTTACTGTATTATTTAAAATAATGCTAAACAATAAATACTAATGAACATACTTCAACAAATTGTGTGAGGTAAATATATATTATCAGTTTTCCGTAAATAATTCGAACCATTGACATTGGTTTATTGATGCAATTTAAAAAAAAAATTAAACAGTTCTTCTCCTATCCAGCATTGGAGAATCTAAATGTCGGGTCTTTCTAAATATACTGTTATCGGCTATGGGTCAATAATAATTTAATACATAAATCAATGGAAGTTAATTTATTTTAAAAAAATTAATAAATTCCTACTAGTGACTCGAACCTACTCCTCACACTAACTAATAAATAAATTAATAGAAGTGATAATTTACTTACAGCTAATTAACAAATATGTACAAATAAATGAAATGTGATTATTTACAAAGAGACTTCAAAACAACTTGGTAAATTGCCTGCACTTACTGATTACTGTCACTTAACCTTTCACTGTCACCGGCACTACAAAGGCCACGAAAAACCCGATGCCCTGAGACATGTGATCTGACACTAACTCGAGGGCCGCAGAAGAGCCTCTTTAATAACTGGTTGGAGGGGTCTAGACAGGCCTAGATGAATCGAAAAGCTTTTTCTGAGGAACATGATTTCCTCTTCTAAGTGAAGTGGTGTCATGAAGATGTAGGTGACCAAATTCAATTGGTCCCTTCCTGTACGGCTCTGATACCTCTCATTACCTACTTCCACATACTCTAACACATATATACATACAAACAACGCTGTCTAATAAAACCGAATAAAATGCTTCTTTAGACAAATGGTTTATTTTAAAAATGTATTTATAAGAGGATAAAAGATAAATTTGTATGTTCAAAAGGAGAGTTTGTTGACCGTAGATATTATTCTAAGATGATTTTAGTTGGGGTTCGGTCAAAGTAGATCCAAAAAACACAAATTTAAAAAATACATTTTTTAAATTTGTGTTTTTTGGATCTACCTTGACCGAACCCCAACTAAAATCATCTTAGAATAAATGTGTATGTCTCCATCTCTAGTATTATTTATTTTCCATATTAGCCTCGTCGCAGTTAACATCTGTTTTTACTCCCCGTTTCAAAGTCATTAAAATTTACAAAAGGAGAAGTAAATGTAATTTCAATGTATTAGAATTAGAGATTCAAGTAGTTGTAAAATATGGTTTTCACAAGGCCATTATAATCATTCGAGTAGCTCATGAATTGAAATAATTATTTTTCACTATTCAATTTAAAAATATTTTTGAATGTAATTAATGTAATGAAAATCATTTTTAATGGCTTTTTTTTGGGGGGGGGGGGTATTTTAAAATGAAAACAACTATATTTATAATTTTTTAAAAAGACAAACACAGAATAATGAAGTATGCTAACCATAACACCATTATTTTAAAGTACTTTATTTATTTACTCACATTTATTTTTACCCCTGAGTGTCTAAAGTACTAGACAAAACCATTTTCATTTTTCTACCCCTTCCCAGTTGATGTAACCTTCTCATCGAGTGATATATTTGACGTCATATGGAAATTTCTATTAGCTTTGACCGCTTCGAGGCATTATTTTAGGCACCATTCTGCACAAATTTTAAACATGTCAATAACCGTGCCGTGAATTGTCAGGAAAGCCATTATTATTATTACTGCAATTTACTTCTCTTTTTCTTTTTTTTTTTACAGACAAAAGTGCATTGAAGTTCATTCCTTCCCTGACTTTGGTGGTATTTTATTAGTTTTCCACTTTCCTTATACTTTTCCCTGATTTTTGTTTTATCTTTCCGCTTTACATTATTAAATTTTCGTGTGCGGTCACATTAACCCTACTTATATTTACATAACTAAAGTCCAATTTGAATATAACGAAATATGTAGAGATGCAAAAGGAATTCAGGCTATGTTGAGCAGAAGTATCACATTATTTCATGGCTTCTAAAGGTTTATATAAAATATTTTTAAATGAGGTTTCTCATTGGTCGGTAAAGGTACTTCCAGTAACAAGGTCAACATCCCTTGGCACTTCAAAGACTTCAGACTACTAAAAGGACAGACTGCTTTTTGTGTTTGATGATCAAAAGGTTTCCAAAATGTCTCGGCCTGAAAAGGAAAGCGGTTTACAGCATTATAAAGTAGAGTCCTGGAGGGGTTGACGAACATTTGGGTAAGTTGAATTTGGTGAACATTCAGAAATCAACAAAGCCCTATTCAATGAAGTGTGACCAAAAAAAAATGTAAGCAACACCTACTTAAAATAACAAACATTAATTAATTATTCATAAATATTTCTTTCGGGCTTGATAATGTGTAGTAAAGTTTCTTCTTGCCAAGCTTTCAAACTTCAATTTGATGGCTTCTTCGGGGCTGAAAAGAGAATGCAATTGTTTTTTAGCCTTCAAGCCTCAGCTGTGACCTGATAATAAAGGGGACTTAAGTCCCAGAAAAAAGTTTATTTTTCTTTCTTCCTTTCAAGAAACCATCATATGATGTGCGAAAGCTTGGCGAGAAGAAACTTTACTACATCGCTATACCCAGAAGGAATATTTTTGAAAATTCCTGCAGAGCGTGGAAGCCTTCTTGAACACACTAATTAACTACTTCATATTAAAATCAGAATAGGACAATAAAGAATGGAATTAATATGCAAACCCAAGGGGTTGGAAGAAGTGTTAAACCCCTATAGTCACTGTCATAAATACCTTCAACATTATGTACTTGTCTTAAAAATTACATTAAGAATAAATATTTTCAAAACTAAATTTTACGACAATGACGTTTTATGTATTTTCCCTGAGCACAATCAGTGTATTGCAGATATTGTCTTCATTCAATATAGTATTCCCCTCCACTCTCCACCTTATTTCACTAATAAATAGGTTAAAAAATAATAAAATAAAATTATAAAAACAAGCACAAAGGTAAATTATGCTTACGCTATTTAAATACCAAGATTGTCTGTTTAACCCACTTAGGCATATTCTTTAATATCTTCCATAATACGTTTTCTTTTTTCTTTAAAAATTATATAATACATAAATAAAAAACTTTTTACACGTTATTTTTGCAAAAGTAATAATAACGAAGACACAATCTTGGAATTCATAGTCATTTACATATTCATCTGTTTTCAACCACTAACCAACACATACACGTGTATATATATATAAATAC
>KZ808548.1:88583-103229 GCA_000696205.2 Oncopeltus fasciatus | reverse complement strand
TTTTTTTTTTTTTTTTTTTTTTTTTTTTTTTTTTTTTTTTTTTTTTTTTTTTTTTTTACTGCAACAAAAGACATTAAAAAGGAGAGTTTTTTTTTCACCGTAGATATTATTCTAAGATGATTTTAGTTGGGGTTCGGTCAAGGTAAATCCCAAAAAAAATCCAATGAAAAAAAAAAGTGTATTTATTAATTGTCTGCCAATGTTTCGGCTTGCATTCAGTTTCAGTGATGAATATGGGATCCCGGTGACAAGACGCCCTCTGTCGCCATCATGATTGCCCTGAAGATGGCTTACATCGTATGCCGAAACGTTCGCAGACGCACATTTTTGAAATTGTATTTTTATGGATCTACCTTAGCCGAACCCAAACCAAAAACCTCTACCCAGTCATGGGAATGTGAACTTAGGGACAGGACGTCCTCTCTCATCTTCATGATAGCCCTTAAGATGGCTTACAATGTAAGCCGAAACGTTGGCAGATAATCCTTCATTAAAAAAAATACATTTTTAAATTTGTGTTTTTTGAATCTACCTTGACCGAACCCCAACTAAAATCATCTTAGAACAAAAACCTCTACTTGTAAAACCTCTACGGTCATAAACTCTCTATTTGAATTTAAAATATATTACTTTGATATTTATAATTACGAATTTCCACTTGTTTTGTAAGCTTAGCTTTTATGAATTCAAAGCTGAAGGTTGAATGAGGTTATCCATCTAAGACCAGAGAGAAATACGGCACGGAAGAATCTGGGCGGGGAAGGGCTTTGTGATTTCCAAGCGTTCCCAGTTCCAGTAACTCCGCACTCGGGAGTGAACATAAGTTATATCTACATTGACTTGAACAGCCATAGATCCTGCTTGTAATCGCCCACCGTCACACAAATAAAGCACCATTTACGACATAATTCCAGCAGAGAGGCCTAGGGAAATGGAATGGAATCAGGAGAAGAAACGCTGACAAGAGCCTCTGCCCAGGCCGAAGAGGTAGGAATTTCTGCATCCCCTGATTTATATCCTCATTGTCCCCATTTGCGCCACTTCGGGATGAATCTCCTCCGAGATATCTTCGAGCTATTGGAATAATTCAGGGACGAGCATAGTCAGAGAGGAGGAGATATATTTTGCAATGATCGCTCTTACAATATACAATTTTCTTCCTAACGAGGATAGGATAATGACCCATAATTTATTTGCACAGCTTTTTGCTATCTATTGATTCCGATCTGAATAAAACTGCAAATACTTTACAGAGAATATTGAGTAAAGTACCACTAGTTAATAAATAATATTGTGGTATAATAAAAAAAAAAAAAAAGGTGTAATACGATAATTTTCAATTTACTTTGTAATTGCAAATTATTAGTGACTTAATTGTCACATAAATTCACACTGTATTCAGTTTTAATTCATTATTTTTTTTTTATTGCCAATAATGCCTACAATAACAAATTACTGATATTTAACATTGCATTGTTACATACTGTAAATAATTTTACTCATTTAAACCTGATGTTACGTCAAATGAATTTTACTTTATATAGTTTAAATATGCATTTGGTATTAATGAATTTTGCACATTCTGCACAGTGAAATATTTGAATAAGTTATTATTAGAAATCACGTAGGAGAAGCGTAAAATAAGCTGATTATTAAAGATATGATGGAATAAATAAGTTATAACAAAAAATGGAGTACGTAACTAAAAAATAACTTCATCTCGAAAAAAAGAAAATACAAAGACTGTATCGGTGAAGGTCATTAAAACTTCCTCTAGACTGCAGTCGATGCCTAAATGCCTAGCAAGCAGCAGCAAATAGCAGTTATATTTTTATTTTTTTAAGATATCGTAAAATATAAATATTTAAATAAACAATTTTTCACTGATTGAGTTCTATTAATCTATGTCATAGTACACATAATAACCCACTCGTCTACCACATTAGTCAAGAACGAATTTCTACAACAATTATCTAAATACCGAATTCGGTTTCTAGGTTTACAAAATAAAGGGATACATTCTTACCAGTACCAGTAACAGATTGATCCCTTTTAGTGGTTGTATGTTCTAAGGAGCAGTCATATTTACACATGCAAATAGTTAAAATTTGGTGCCTAAAAGGGCTGGTCCTGTGCGGTATTGAAGGGAATTCGAAAGTAGAATCTGTTGGAGTTTTGAGTGTATCACTTCCACTCATTCCCGAACGCGAGAACCTATTAAATGAGGAATCCATATTTTTCTCTTTTGGTCCTAATTCAGTCCATCCTGAGTTTCAGGTTATCTCTCGACCAAAAGGCGACTGGATACAGCTGTCTCACCGGTCTGTCACCGTCTGTAGGGAATACGCTGATGGCAGTGCAGAAAACCTCCGTCCGCAGGCCGCAGGAAGTCCACGCAATGATGGCGATTGCCGGTAGCCTGGGAGGTCGAGCCAAGCAGATAGACCTAACAATGTGTAATCTAGCCCTTTTCCTTCCTGTCACCGTCTGTAGGGAATACGCTGATGGCAGTGCAGAAAACCTCGTCCGCAGGCCGCAGGAAGTCCACGCAATGATAGCGATTGCCGGTAGCCTGGGAGGTCGAGCCAAGCAGATAGACCTGACAATGTGTAATCTAGCCCTTTTCCTTCCTGTCATCGCCTGGCGTCCGGGGCCTATCATTAGTGGCCAAGCACGCCTCGCCGTTCGTGCTCCCAGCCTTCCATCTTCCTCTTGGGCTATATGCAAACCTTTCAGCTCCTACAACGCAGCCTATCTTTATCTGCAGGATCTAAGAGTTATTTGTTTTTCTTATTGAACGATGAGGGGATCAGATGGATTTATGGAACTCTTGCGATGTTGGTATCGAATACTCTCAATAATCAATCAATACGATAGTACCTGAATAGTAATAATGATAGATTTCTTTGGGAAATTTCATATACACTACGAACCATTCATAATTACTCATTCGGGCAACTCGTATGGAAAAATGCATAAAAAAAAGTTATTATTATTACAATATATGTGTGAGTTTGTTTTTATGAGTGTTTGCGTATATGTGTGTTGATTTGTGCGTCCCTGTGTTTGCAATACACATTAGATACATATCTTGCATTCATCAGAATATAATTTATCGCAAGTAAATCGCATTAGTGAAAACGATGAAGCTTGAATACAAATTCAGATTATTACCGCAAACTTTTTATCTCGACCTCTTCTAGATGTACACTGTTTAAATTTTTATTTTTTATTTTTTTTTTAGAAAATCACATTTCTGCTAAGCCCAGTATTTTACACTTTGATATCTTATTTTCAACATTTGACAATTTTGGAATCAGCGTTATATTATCTATCAGGGTAATGCACTTTCAAGAGTTGACATGTATCATTATCTTGATAAGTTTTATCACAGCATTTAGTTTTCTCTATGTTTAAATGTAGCTTCATTAAAAAAAACAAAACTAAATCAGTCACAAAATAAAATGCTCAAAGAGTGCTTTGAAAATACTTCAACAAACACTTAACCAGCATTTCTCAAGTACTACAAATACTATCGATTTAAACATCATGTCCCATGGAGTATTAATATTTATAAATAATTTTACAACTTACCAATGTTACCTATTTTCTGGTTTAAACCTCGTTACTTTTGATACAAAGTTTCATTTAAGTAGTAAATGTTCAAAGGAGACAAAGCTGTATTTTAAAGCAGCACTGAGATCAGAAGGAAGTACCTTCACTTTGTCCTTTTTGTAAAAAATAGTCTTTATATTATAGACACAAAGTTTTTTTGATAAAAATAGTACTTTTAAAATGCATTAGGTTAAAGCAAAAAAATTTTTTTGGGACAAATTTGAAGCCGGAGACTTGAATAACTACTGTTTTTAGTTTGTAAGTCTTCTTTTTAAAATCTTTGTAGGTGATTTTCTTAAATAAATTCTGCAGATAATTCAGATTTAAAATGAATTGTTGATTATTTCACGGGAATACTCTTCTCTAGTTCAATTTTACTTCAACATTTAACGTCAAAAATTTCCATTTTGAATTTACTTAAAATTCTTACCACACTCTTAAAAATAGCCCAATCTTAGGCTGATCAAAACCACGAGGAATGATATAACCCTTTTTCTCCCCGTGTGATATATATTGCATTTTACCGATGAATTATATTCAGAAACATATTAGATACATATGTTTGAATAGCAAGAGCTAATTCTATGCCCGTGACCAAAGCAGCATGAAATGGATTTACAAAGCAAACACAGAAATCCAGTGAGAAAATCCTCCGTCAAACAGATTTCGTCTAATAGCAGCAGTGTGTAATATCCTACCCGAGAGTTCCACATATATAAAATTACGTCACATGTGAATTTCCTATTTTTTTTTTTTTATTAAAAAAAACCTTTGGAACCGAATGAATTATATATAAATATCCCCATACAATTTCTGATTTTTGGAAATCACAAGATTACAAAATAAGCCATTGAAAAAGAATGTTTCAAGGAAATGATGCGAGACTAAATCAGAGTTAGTGACATTTGACCTTTAAAGCTATATATATCTTTACGCGCTTTATTGAAACAATGAATGAAAGTTCGATATTTAAACTTCTACTTGCGATTAGTTGAAAGAGTTTGTTATGCCTGAAATCGGTCGTGAGTGAGGGGGGGTTTTTTGGGGAAGACCAAAATTTTAGAACATAATATCTTCGTTTTTATTAGCACTTCGGAAAAATATATTAAAAAAATGTATGTGTAAAAATTATTTTATGCAATAAATACAAGGGAATAGAATAAAAATGTCTTACTATCGAACCCTTATCTTCTGCTTTCTGGGCAAGTATGCTGCCCATTGCACGACCGAGACTAGCTAGATAATTCTTTCTACTCCCTGCACTCTACTGGGAGTCTAGTCCCGGCTGAGGTAGTAAGATTTTCTATTCTATTCCCTTGCATTTATTGTATACAATTAACGTGGGATTAAATACCACAACTAATATCAGTATTTCAAATAAAAATTTAGAACATTAACAAAATATAATAGTTTTCGAATAATGGCATATTGAGAATTTAATTTTCATTGTTGGGTGGGCCTTTAGTTTTTCTTTAAATATTGAAACCAAATTCCGTTAACACTAAATAGTCTTGTCATTACAAATCTTTGAAGAAAATCGTTTTTAGTTGAAATGGAATTAGGAAAAAAGAGGTTTACAATCGTTATATTTTCTTTTTTATATGATTTTCTAAGAAGTTTAAAGAACTGAATAGATGTAAAAGGTACAACGTTTATTGGACATACATTTTAAATTCATTGCATTCTCTGGCTCGTGATTTAACTTTTCTTATTTCTCCATATTTATGTCTGTTATAATGTAACATGGGAAATCTGTTTAGATTGCACAGTTGCTGAAGGACTTTTATGCAGTATAGTTTTCTAAATGTGTTCTTCTACACATGAATAACAAAGAACTATGTTTGATCAAAGAGAAGTTAAGTTAGATTGCTGGTGAAGGCGAAGTAATGGTGGTTTGAACTGCGATAAGTGTGAAGCAGATTGGTGACAAGCGAGAGTACACGTGCCCCCACACCGTTTTCCACGTCTGGGAACACTCCTTCACCCCTAATGCGTATTTTCTTTGGGGCTTTTTTTTTTTCCGAGGGGACATTGCTCAGTCTCTATCAACAGCGCTTTTAAAGGAGGCCTCGGCCGGTGTTTTCTTTCCTCCCCGTTCGCTCGGCCGTGTGGGGCGGAAAACCTGCCAAAGAGGAATGGGGAAAAACCACCTGACACCCCTTTAATTTTCATTGGATTTTAAGGGCGGGAAAGGACACGAGTGGAACAACATTGTACAACCACTTGCCCTGGGGAAACATTGAGGTTTTCAAAAGCGTTCATGAGCTGAAAAAAGAAGTTCTTAATGTGTTTTGGATTGAAACGACTGTGAAAATATTTTCAATCTCAGCTTTATTGCTATTAGTCTATGACTCACAAAGATGAAAAAAACACAAATGTTAAATAAATGAATACAAGTTTAAACACTCCTGCACGCCCTCGCACCTGAAGAGTAAGTTTTACAGCCCCCTACATAGTGCTTAACGAATGATGCTAGTGCCCTTGTTAGAGTGATGGCTTTGGCACTTCATAGCCAGAGTGTTAGTTAACACTATCAGTCTCCGAACAGCTGATCCACGATCGTAACCCGAGCTGTGTAGTGCAATCACCCGTCATCCCGCTAGCGCGATGTCACTTTCTGCACCTCTGGTGCAACTAGCTTCATTTTCTCCGTGCTTAAACTAAGTTCACGTATGTAGCAGACATGAATTTACATTTAAAAAAGTTAGTAACATAGGAGCTGCGTAAAAATGTTTCATTCAAGATGGACATACGTAAGAGAGGCAAATTGTAATTTGACATTGCTTGGGTTTAAGGATAATGTGAAGAAATATTGGAAATCCACTCAATGTTTGAAGTACTATCTTCTTTACGTAAAAATTTTATATAAAATTAACCCTTAAAAATGTATATTTATGTTCACGTAGGCTTCGACGGTCGTCAGAAGTATTTACCGTTTCTTCTTCCGGGTTGGACCGTGTCAAATTGGTGTTATTTGCCGAGCTTTCGCACATCATGTGATGTGCGTAAGCTCGGCAAATAACACCAATTTGACAAGGTCCAACCCGGAAGAAGAAACGGTAAATGTATATTTATGCTTAAGATGCATCTTAAATTTTAAATTATATAATTATTTCCTATGAAATCAAAGAACCCGCATTTGACTATTTAATCTGTTTTGCAATCACCTCCGTCTACTTAAACATGATTTTAAATTTTAAAAAGAGTCCTCTAAATTTACTAAGTCGCACCCTTAAATATCCCTTCCAACAAACCTTTCTCTTTTGTATAATTGTGTGTCCCTTGGTGTATACACCAACACACCTCTTTCCTCCTTTATCTCCTTCAGAAACGTTATAGTAAACAAATATTACGAGGTATCATTTTTACCATTGTGTTCTATCCATAAAATTGAAGTAAATTTGTCCCTTCTTCCACACTTTCTGCTCCAAATGTACTCTTCCAGTGGTTATCAAAATAAATTACAGGATCTAACTTTGGTTTTTCTGTTTAGTTAATAACCTAAGTATAAATATTAATGAATATAAAATTAAAACTATACATTTTTTGTAAACATGTCATTATTATTATAAAACTAAATTTAGCCTGAATCAAATAAATAAAGGACTGAGACTACCTGCACTTTAAGGACCTTTCCCATTTATTTTTATTATAGTATATTATTATATATTATTTATTATAAGTGGCGCTACCCTCAGTTCTTTCTCTGAACTACTTAGTACTAAGGATCTGGATCAGTGTGTACTGTAGTCATGGCTTTATTCCTAGGTAAGAAAAAGGGCGACGACTTCCGAATTTATTAGATCCGTCAGTCTACAAGTGATATCCTATATAAGGGATTAAACTCCTAAAGATAATCACAGTTTGTCTCTGGTTAGCAGTGATTGAGTGCATAAATGTACATATTGCTAAATAATCTAAAGGGTTATTATTATTTCTACCACCAATGAATATAGAACTCTCATACCTTATATTCTCCGTCTTCATTGGTTTCTGTACATCCTCTCCCGTTGGCGAGCGCTTTCGGACGACACTGTCCATATTGCTGTTAGAAAAACTACCCGATTTCTGAGGTCTGGCCAAGCGAACAAGCGGCTAATGATCCTTTGGATCTATAAACTCAACCGAGTGCATTTATATATAAACACATACATACAGGCTCACACTTATAATAATACTATGTTTTATTTTGAATCCAATTTAGGTTCAGGAAAGGAGCTCTCACCGAATTCGGTTTCTTTCTTCTGCAAAGATGCCTCTATAAGAAAGCAAATACACTAAAAAACCAATGTACTTAAATCTACCAATTGGAAATATATGCATTGTTACCTATTAACCAAGTGTATGCAAAGATAGACATTCAGTTATTTCAAAACTATATACACAATTATTTAATAATTTATATTATTATTTAAGGGATTAGCTATATTTTTCAAAATGGGTATTCCATGTATACCTCACTTGCCTCAAAATCCTAAATTGAATTTCATTAGGTTCTAATTTATTTTAAAATTCTTATCTATAGTCAGATCAAATTTACGTAAAACAAAAGAAGTTAATAGTTATTTAAGAATATTTAGTGTGTCAGTTTATAGGTTGTTTTTTAAATATAATTTCTTGGCATAGTAATTTCTTTTTTAGCTTCTAAATCAACCGAATTTGAGTACATTTCCTACTTTTTTTTTTAACCATAACCATTTTCAAGAATGCTACTGCTCTTCTTTTCCCTCCATTTGCATTAATAATGAAGTCCAGCTTAGCCCCAAATGAAGACACTCGACGAGGGAAGAGCGCTCGTAAAAAGTGACCAGAAAAGTTTTGACTAATCGGCAGCTATTTTAAAATTCAAGTTTTCTCCGAGGGCCGATCTTGTACTCGGGTTACAAAGAAAGAAAAAGAGGATTCGAGCAAGTATATTTTTCAAAAAGGACCAGTAATTTATTGGGAATGACTTTTTTTTTTCCCCCACCAGAGGACCGTAGAGTTTCTGACCTGATAGGGATCAGAAATAGTGGATATCTCGGATACGTAGTCTTTAAAATTAATTCTAATTAAAGAATAGACAGTTTTAAGTGGAATCCCGTGTAACTATATTTTTTCAACTCTCTGACTAATTTCATTCCAGAATCTGTCTTTTATTATTATTATTTAAGAATTTCTCGACCGAATTTCTTTCCTCTTCTTTTATCTCTGTCGCCCATCTTGAATATTTGTGTTTATGCCTAATTTATCTCATAAATCTCTAATGTATTCAAATAACTTGACTCTCAAATTACTTAATTTTAGAGGCATTAAACTGACCAATCTAATTCATTAGAAAAAAATAAAAAAAGTAAAGATAAAGCATCTGGTTCCACCAAAAGTATTTCATTGAACGAAACATTTATGAATTATTACTCTAATGCTGTAAAGGGCTTAAAGAGGTTTTTTTTTATTCCAATAACTTAGTTCACAGATATTAGTTATATTGTTAGCTATAGAGTGTTAAGTAAAATTTTTGGGTATTGTTAGTCATTAATTTTTAGATGTATTGTTTGGTATAAATTCTTGTTAGGTTAAACTATTAACTACTTCTTGTCGATCTCGTCTCTCATTATTTATTTATCCTCGACCTTTGTTATGTATTCCTAGGCATCCAGCACTAAAAGTCATCGAACCTCATATTCAAATTTTAATACATTTTTAAATTATCTTTTCGAACTTCCAAGATTGAACTTTACAGCTCGTATTGATTCCGTTCCGTAACCTCCAAGAGAACTTTCCCCGGGTCAATCAGATTCGGTAGAAGTACTTTGAATATAATTTTATATTAATTTCTTCAATTTACTTTTTATTTACCCCGAAAATTTAGGAAAATATTTATGCTTATGCATAATTCAGCATTGAAAGTACATGAATACCACGTGTTTCCCTGTGTAATTGTTGATAAAACATGGATATTATATCTCACATTTCTATAAGCAGCCTAATATTGTAATAAATAAAATAGTACATAATCTTCTGAAGCAAAGATGGTATAAAAAAAAAATAAAATTCCATACATTCACACTTAAACAGTATATTTACTTGTAATGGCTCTTCGCTTTCGGATGGTAGTGTCACAAAAGAGTGTTACAATCCTTCCCAGGTCACATATAATCCGTTACTGTAGTTGAAGTGTTTGACGGAAGGTTTATGTATTTATTTTTATTTTATCAATCTCCCTTTTAACCACTTTGGAGGGAGAGGCTTCTTACTATATTTAGCCTGATAGCCACCTTTACTTCTATACATCCATGGTTCTGGGCAAGCTTTACTTACGAGATAAATGCTTGCTCACAAGGAATGCAAACCCACTGCACCAGGATTGAGAGACCCTATTGGATCCTCTCAGGTAATCCGATGTCTCTATATTCTTCTACTCTTTAAGTGCAAAGATTTGGAGTTATCATTTGCCTCGTATTCTCCACATGAAAAACCAAGTGATTTCTGGAATTGACTGTAACCTGCTGAACTTGCTTGGAAATTGACTGCAACTGTAATGGATCCTGACATATGCAGTTTGCTCTCACAATTGACCCTTGGTACCGAAAACGCTCATTCTTTAAAGATAAATATTCTTTAATTACGAAGATTTGGAGTCATCATTTGCCTTGTTGGAATAGTCTTCAATCTAGAACATTCATAAAACATTTTGATGGCTCCTGAAAAAAAAAAGTTTTATAATCAAATTTCTTGATATTTATTGAGTAATTCATGTTCATGTGAATAATTTTATCAAGTTCCTAGCCTAAATGACATGATAATCTGAAAGTTTAAAATATTTTTTTTTTCCTGATTTCTCTCTTGGTAACGATCTTTGTTTAGAGAATTTGATTTTTTGTAAATGTAATAATAGCCTAACCTTAACTTGCTCATTGCTCAAGTTAATGTATTATTTTTCATTGACTAATATAATGTTCTATATTTAACAAATCATGCGTGATTCTAAATGCACCAATTGAATCCGATGCCCCTTATTATTACATGCAGCTTTATAGAGGAGTATTATACTGGGACCCACTGTGTGAATTTAATGTCAATATCCCGTAATTTTCGTGCGTAACTCGCGTGCTACAGGTTCTTGGTTTGTATCACGGCTGTCTTGAAACGCTTGTGGACCTGTCAATTTATCATCCGGAATATAATTGTGGAGTAATATTATCGAGTCGAAATGATACCAGTTGGGAAGTTTTAGAAATGTTTTCACACGAGAAAAGGCTTGCGTATATTTATAGAAAGAATAGTAGCTTGATTAAGAAGAGAGGATTGATGAAATCCGTTAGTCCACTGGTAAAATATTACCAAGGGCGATCTCTTCTACAAAAAATCATATGTCTTTTACAGTCAAAGAAAGTTGGTAAAAATACCATAAATCGAAAACATATTGCGGAAGACAAGTATAATTTTTTGGGTCTAGCAGACGATACAGGAGAACAAATGGGGATGTCAAAGATTTCTAAAGTCCCTAAGCCCAACCAAATAAATATCAATATCCTACCTATTCATGTAAATAAAAAAAGGGTCGTGCAAAGTTTGCGTCAATGTCATGGGAGGTACCCTTATGCATCACAACCTAACGACACATTGAGCAAATATAAACTTATGTGTTATTTACCATTTCATCTTCCGGGTTGGACCGAGTCAAATTCAAATCAAAAACCCGGAAGATGAAATGGTAAATACATCTGACGACCGACTAAGCCTACGTGAACAATATGTGTTATTAATATTTAAATCAATATTAATGAGTAAAGCCTAAGTGTAACACACAAATTCACACTGGCGCAACAGGTTCGAGTCCTTCACTGATCCCTTTATACTCATGGATTAAAAGTAGGATCATAACATTTTTTTTTTTTTTTTAGAACAAGGTGATAAAACGGCCTCTAATGTTCTGAGTTATCGAGCAAGGGCAAAATTTTGAGAAATTTATGGATTTTATTTACATACATACATTTTTTGGTTGGTGTAAGGTCCACATTCTTAAAAACTAAAAGATTTTAAGAAAGCAGTTGAGTAAGAGCTAAGTAAGCAGCCACCTCTTAAAGTTGAAAAGGCCGATATCAGTCAGGGGAGCGATAGCGGCCGAGACGGAGAGCTAATCCATTACGTTGTCCCTCAACACGAGTCCGGAAGCACGCAACTACGTCTGGGACAAGCTAATTTACTTAGGAGGAGA
Source organism: Oncopeltus fasciatus (assembly GCA_000696205.2). Lineage (NCBI taxonomy): Eukaryota > Metazoa > Arthropoda > Insecta > Hemiptera > Lygaeidae > Oncopeltus > Oncopeltus fasciatus. The sequence continues at coordinate 91,414 of KZ808548.1, read as the reverse complement.
CCGCAGATTTGTCAGGACTCGCCGGTCGGGGTGTAGTACCACTTGGCGAGAAGAGAGAAGGCGTACAATTCCTTCGGGGGGTCACAGAGACTCAGTTTCGTTACTTGGGATTCATAATCTCCAGGTAATGGATAGTTTCATTACCAATCATTCCCGCCCTGCTAAACCCCTTACTGTGCTGCTTCGAACGAAGTGGGAATGTCGGACTAATGCTTAACATACTAAGTAACGATCCTAATAGATTATTAGCTCTCTTTGGGGAGAATTTTATCGAATATAGATCCAATCTCAGAAATAATCTGTGTCTTTTAAAGCAGCAGAAACTTACACCATGCTTCTGCATCGGAGGTTGTGTTCCATTTTTACAGAGTAACTAATAATCCCTCGGGAGTATTTAATTAACATAAATTTCATCAGATTCGGAGTCTTCTAGGGGTTACCTGCTGGCAAGCTGCTAAGAATATCCGCACAAGCGTTATCCGCGTACATCTCTAGAGAGTAGTCTAACATATCCAGGTCATTTCCGGAAGGCGTTTTGCGTATGCGAGGTTAGCAGCAGCTTCGCAAAAGCTTTAGCTTCAGATAATAAGTTCCAATCCTGGTGTGAGTTTAATCTACGGAGTAGTCCAACATATCTAGGTCATTTCCAGAAGGCGTTTTGCGTACGCGAGGTTAGCAGCAGATCCGCACAAGCGTTAGCTTCAGATAATAAGTTCCAATCTTGGTGTGAGTATAACATCTCTAGGGATTAGTCAAACATATCTAGGTCATTTCCGGAAGGCGTTTTGCGTATGCGAGGTTAGCAGCAGATACGCACAAGCTATAGATTCAGATAATAAGTTCCAATCTTGGTGTGAGTATAACATCTCTAGGGATTAGTCAAACATATCTAGGTCATTTCCGGAAGGCGTTTTGCGTATGCGAGGTTAGCAGCAGATACGCACAAGCTATAGCTTCAGATAATAAGTTCCAATCTTGGTGTGAGTATAACATCTCTAGGGATTAGTCAAACATATCTAGGTCATTTCCGGAAGGCGTTTTGCGTATGCGAGGTTAGCAGCAGATACGCACAAGCTATAGCTTCAGATAATAAGTTCCAATCTTGGTGTGAGTATAACATCTCTAGGGATTAGTCAAACATATCTAGGTCATTTCCCGAATGCGTTTTGCGTATGCGAGGTTAGCAGCCGATCCGCACAAGCTTTAGCTTTAGATAATAAGTTCCAATCTTGGTGTGAGTATAATCTCTCTAGGGAGTAGTCTAACATATCTAGGTCATTTCCCGAAGGCGTTTTGCGTATGCGAGGTTAGCAACAAATCCGCACAAGCTCTAGCTTTAGATAATAAGTTCCAATCTTGGTTTGAATATAACATCTCTAAGAAGTAGTCTAATATATATATAGGCCATTTTTCCGAAGAAGTTATGTGCATTCGAGGTTAACAGCTGATCCGCACAAGCTTTAGCTTTAGAGGTTAAGTTCCAATCTATCCAATCCTATCTATATTTATACTTCGTATATTTCTAATTTACTTTTGTTGTAAGACAAAATAGTGCGTCAATGTGTAATTTGAGAATTGGGTAGATAAATAGGTTTTCTATCGCAGCACTTTGAGTTAAATCATTTTTGGCTGAAATTGAATAAGAGGGGAAGACCGAATTAAAAAGAAGTGAATATCTTGTTATTAATAGTGATCTGGGAAAACTTGTATATCATAATAGGGGGAAAATTTATTTTTCTAATGTTTATGTTCTAAATTATTAAATGTTAAAGAGTACATCTAGTAAAAAAACTCATTCCCACTATACTTCTTTATTGAACAATCATGATTGAGTGTCAGCATTCCTAACCTTGCTCTTATTACCTTCTCTAGATTTCATGATGAAGTAGCAATTGTTCGTGTCCCTGTCCTTCTTCAAATAAATATGGGAAATCTTCTTAATTTACGCAGCTTCTGAGTGAGATAATTTCGCATTCTCTATAATGAATATCATCTCCACCTTTCTCAGTCATATGTCATGTACTCATATGGAGAAAAAAAGGATAAATGACTTGATGATAGGGCCAAAGAATCTGTTAAATCACAAAACAGTAATTAGTCATCATCAGATATAATATTTGTCAGCTGCATTGAATTAACCTTCTTTTATAACTTTTTTTCCTGTCTCATCCTAGGTAAGGACTCAAGCTAAAGGCAGCCGCAGTTATTCCATTCGAGTGTGGTACAAATAATGAATTAAAAATAAAAAATAAAACAATAAAATAAAACCAAATTAAGTAGGTCTTAACGAAGGAGGACAATGGTTACCGCCGGAGTAGGGGGGATACATCTCACAATAAAGGAACCGTAATAAACAGATATGAATTGATGAATTTGTCACAGTCCCAGGACTGGTAATTACAACAGGTCGGCAACCTCGGGGGAGTGACGTCACTTCGAGGTGGCCGCCATGGTGGCACACAACCATCCAGCTGATCTGTCAAAACAGATTAGCCCCTTGTCTCATATGAATAATCCAGAGTCACACCGAGGGTAGGAACTTCACCTCCAGTGACGACGAGAGCTTCCTAGAGAAACGGGAGAAACATGACGGAAAAACACTGACGAGCTAAGTAATGCATAACGATAGGAAAGATACGAAAACCATGGAGACAAAGAAGATTTTTGTTCACCTTTTATAACTAATGTTTAAAAAATGACCATATTTTAAGTATCTCCATTGTTAGATCGTTTGAGTTTTGAAGAAATTTTCCGAAATTAGCAGAAATGGACATATCAGTGACATGATATCCTTACTCAAGAGCAAAAAAAAAAAAAATATATATATAAGG
>KZ808548.1:56596-75401 GCA_000696205.2 Oncopeltus fasciatus | reverse complement strand
AAAGCTTTAATAATGCTCTTAGAGTTATCATTAAAGTGGGAAAATTAAAATAAAACAAAAATGTCAACATAAATTTTTTAGTAATTAAGTTGAAATTTCACAAGAAATCAATTCACGGTGTCCTCGGGTGAATTTTCCCTTGACATTTCAAATATGAGAAAATTGATATGCAAGAATGTCATAGCGTATGATTTAATGTGTAATTGTTATTTCCTTTTTTAATCCTTTTTTTCTGTGCACTGTAAGCATGTCACATTTTTAGTTGCCGGCTGACGCGCTTTACATAAATGTTCGTTTTTCAAGAAATAACAAGTCGGAATCGCTCGGCACGTAGGTTCCCCGCGATGAGACACGCCGTAGACACAGCCACGAAAGAAAACCCGACGCGTTCAACAAGTATGTTTAAATTATTGTTATTTGAGGCGATAATCCGGCTGTGCGCGGAGGCAGGGCGAAAAACCTCGCCCAAAGGAATTCATAACTGATTCTCCCTCCACTTAAGGGCGGGCGAAAAAAAAAAGCGGATCGCCGGAGCTTCTTCGAGAACGCCTCCCAGAAAAGGGCATACGATATAAATAATATGACTGTGGGGGGAGTTTGGAAAAACCAATGGTCCGAGGCACCTTACTCGGTATAAATCGGCGGGTGTGTTTTTAAGTGAGCTCTCCACTCCTCAATCATACGACGGCGGACGTCTGGGGAGGGGTGGTTTTTCTTGAGATATCCACCCAGTGGTCTGCATTATTCAACGAGAGCTGGGAGGGGGGAGGCGGCCGAAATATCAGTGCGCCCATCTCAGCTGGAGACCGAGTGCTTCCAGAGCGAGCGCTCCTCGTTAGCGGGGGCTGACGGACATTCCGCGCGCCAAAAGAAAACCTCCCGCGTGTTATCTCTCCGGCAAATGAGCTCCGAAACTGCAGTATCACTTGAGGAACATTGTAAAAAAAAAAACTTTTTTTTTTCAAATTATGCAAATCCTTAGGCCTAGCCTCCACTTGAGATTTTTAGTCGCAAAGAATAAACCCATTGTTTAAAATACTAGTCAATCCATCTTTGACTAAATAATCACAGCGATTAATAAAACGCAACCTGTTCTATTTTTACCGCGACGCGAAAGTCGCCTCACAAATGCTTTAGATTTCATCCATTCGAGAACTTATGTAATTCATATATAAAAGTAAGGGAATAGAAAAAAAAAAGTCTTACCAACTAAGCCGGGACTCGAACCCGGATCTCCTGCTTTCCAGGCAAGCATGCTCTAATGGTAGCATGCTTGCCTGGAAAGCATGAGATCTGGGTTCGCGTCCCGGCTTTGGTGGTGAAATTGTTTTATTCTATTCCCTTGCATTTATTGTATAAAATTAATGTGGGATTAAATACCACAACTAATACAGTATTTAACTCTTGTTTAGACAGTATTTAACATCTGTGAAGACCAACAGAATTGATTAATATTAGCGTTATGTTGCTAACGTGAAGAGATCTAAAGTTCCTTCTGGAAATCTGCTAAAATTATAATCCTTGACCAAAGTCCCAAGAAGCGACGGAGTCCTGACCCTAAAAGAGATAAGGACCTTTCATCCCAGGATTCAAGAAAGAAGAATGTTCACATGTGTGTTGTATACTGCACAGCAGGCGTAGGATTAAAAATGCAGGTCGAAAATACGGCTAAAAAATGTTTTATTAGATTTATTTTGGTTATAAGAACAGACTGGTCTACAGCAAAACACTTATCAGTTATGAAAAAGGTTTATCATTTGACTTTTATTAAAGTACATTTCTTTTCTAGTACTTATAACACTTTTAATTTGACCAAGTTCGTACTTGGCATTGCATTGCCACTTGCACACCTCTCGTGAAGTGTTGGCCACCATCGACACCTTGGGCTTTGATTTAATCAACCATCCTCCAGATCTAGCCCCCAGTGACTACTTTCTGTTCCCTCTACTCTAAAAAGACCCTCAGGGAATGGCTATTTGTGGACGAAGACCAACTCAAAGAGACCATTGACGCTCATTTCGTAAAAAAATAATATTATTGGGGGTTTAGAAAAATTAATAAATAGTAGTAATAAGTATATTGGTGTTAAGGGACATTATAGTGAAATAATATTATATTTTAGGTTTTTGTTTCATTCCTTTCTGGGTCAAAAAGATAACTTTAAGATCTTCTCTTGTAATTATTATTTGAATAAACTATATGATGTTAGAAGAATAAAATTTTCTGAAAAGCAGAAAGAAACAAATTTTATTTTATCACTACAAACAAAATATAGGTTTAAAGTACATTCACTGAATTGTATAAACCACTTAAATCACCTAAACGGGGTAAGATCAAAAGAAGTAATTACTTAAACTTATATTAACTTACTGCTAACGAGGTAGCCAGTGAAGTAGCAAAAAAAAAAATTAGAAAAAAGAAAGCGAAGAAAAATGAGGAACAAGATAATAATCGAAATAAATAAGTTGAAAAAAAAAAAAAACCCCAAAGAAAACCAAGGGAGTACAAGCACCCTGACTACGTAATGAGTTTCTTATTAAATTACGAGGAAGAGGGGGTGAGTGGAGAAGATGGCTACGGGAAACCAATATGAATCTTATTATTTTTTTAGTTTGGTAGCCCGAGGCCAGGTCTTGGTAATAATATGGGAATTATGAGCTGGTTAACTACAGCCATTAACATCATACTTACATCTCATGAGGATTGATTACCAATTTCAGGAAAAAAAACCTACAAATGCAGCTCATGAAGTAAAGAATTTACATTGTTTTCTTTTGTTTTCTTGGCAATAACATTCCTCTAATTCATTAAACTGTAAAAGCAATTAAATCTTACATAAGGTAAAAATGGATTATATATACCTACTTACACTTGCTTTAAGGTCATGAACATGAAGATTCCAGAAAAACCTTACAGTCTCCTGCGCCTATATTCTGTCATGTGCTAAATCCTTTCTTTTTTTTTTAATTACAAGAGATCACTCAATCACTTTGAAAAAAATTTACGTTGCGAACATTAGAACACTAAAAAAAAGAAAGTAGTCACAAAGTTGGGCCTCGTCATATTCATCTGACGAAAGGGACAGCATTTTAGACGCCGGATATACCAAGGGTTTTCTAAGATTCTCACATGGCCGACAAGGTATTTCTATGGGTACCTAGAGGTTTATGGAAACAGAAAGAGTGTTGGAAGATAGAGGGATTCAGACATCTGAGGCAATGAAAAGGAATAAATTCAACAGTTCTACTTGGGGACGTCAGGAGATCAAGAACTATATATATAAATAATCTAAAAGGTTATTTCCACCACCAATGAATATAGAACTATCATACCTTCTATTATCCGTCTTCATTCAGAAGATGGTTTGCAGAAACCAATGAAAACGGATAATAGAAGGCATGATAGAACTATATATATGGTGGAGTCTTATGGAATGGGTTCTGTTATATAAATAGTATATAAAAAAATTATCGCTTTTCATTAATGAAGGACATGAATAACAAATTACTAACTTGGACTTACAAACTGAACAGTGAGTATAATATGCAAGAACACTGAAGTTACTTTATAATGTCGGGTGGGAAGAGTGGAGGGAGTTACATTCTTTAATAACTTTTTATGTAAGCGTAGAAATGTTATTGATCATAAACATTAAAAAAATAAATTTTCAAGATAAATCAGCATTTTAGTATAATTATCTATGAACAAGATATTACGTTTAGTCTTATTAGGTTATTTTCCATTTTATTTTATTTGTAACCCAATAAACCAGGCATTGTCAAAAGTTATCGGGCTTAGTGACTCTGACATTACCGCTGAAAATAACAAAATGTATTAATTATTGTCCAGTGAATAAAACATCTATGCAGTTTTCTGACAACTTTTCACAAGGGGAATCGGAAGGAATTAGGGAGCGGAATTAAAATGAGAAAGAATAAAATAAGTGAGGAAATAAAATGAGTAAAGCTGATGAGACGCACTGGGTAGCACCGATGCGCGGCTAATCCAATTACTCCCAACGGACTGACCGACCGGACCAGTTATAGGAGTTTTATAAAAAGTGGGAGTTGGGTGGATCATATTTCGAGGAGGCTTGGGCTCGTTACGGGCTAGCCGCGGGGGCTGCGCGCAACAAAAACTCACCCGACCGACAATGAGTTATGATGATCTTATGGCTATAACTGTTGGTGATGAGTGGCGAGGGGTTAGTCCAGTCAGTAGCCACGATTCAGAGAATAAACAATAATAGTCTTGAGGTTAAGAAGAAGGGTCTTGAGACCCGGACAGCCGTCTGGTGGAGAGCGAAGGATATCATGAAACTGGAGATGTGTTGGTCCAATGAGTAGCCTCCATTAAGAAAATAAACAATACTAGTCCTGAGATTGTGGAGAACGGCTGTTGGCTGAGGTTGTAGAGTCGCGAAGGATAGCCTCAGAGTGGAAAGAGATTGGTCCAATCAGAGGTCTCCATTCATAAAATAACCAATTCCAAACTTGAGGTTATGTAGGACAGCTGTCTGATGGAGAGTCGCGGAGGATATCATGAGATTGGAGATGGGTTCCTCAACTCATTGGCCTCCTATCACAGAATAAACAATAATAGTCTTAAGTTTGTGGAGTATAGCTGTCTGGTGACAAGTAGCGAAGGATATCCTCAGAGTGGAAAGAAGTTGGTCCAATCAGCGGTCTCCAATCAAAAAATAACTACTTCCAAGCTTAAGGTTATGTATGACAGCTGTCTGGTGGAGAGTAGCGAAGGATATCATGAGACTAAGGATCCTCCACTCATTGGCCTCCTTTCACAGAATAAACAATACTAGTCCTAAGGTTGTGGAGTATAGCTGTTTGGTGACAAGTAGCGAAGGATATCCTCAGAGTGGAAAGAGGTTGGTCCAATCAGCGGGCTCAAATTAAAAAATAACCAATTCCAAACTTGAGGTTATGTAGGGCAGCTGTTTGGTGAGAGTAGCGAAGGAAAGCATGAGACTGGAGATGGGTTCCACTATTCATTGGCCTCCTCTCACAGAATAAACAATTATAATCCTGAGGTTGTAGAGTATAGCTGTCTGGTGACAAGTAGTGAAGGATATCCTCAGATTGAAAAGAGGTTGGTCCAATCAGCGGTCTCCATTCAAAAAATAACCACTTCCAAACTTAAGGTTACGTAGGGCAGCTGTCTGGTGGAGAGTCGCGAAGGATAGCATGAGACTGAAGATGGGTTCCACCATTCATTGGCCTCCTCCCACAGAATAAACAATACTAGTCCTGAGGTTGTAGAGTATAGCTGTCTGATGAGAAAAGGCGAGATTATAGATGGAGATTGAGTCGATGTCTAGTTCAATTGGATAGATTGGCAGACAAACTAAACTATAGCAACAATATAACAGTGCCCAGAAAGAGTAAAGAGAGCTATAGTTTACGGAAGAGACGAAGAAAGTCGGCAGGTTTGGTTACTTTGAGTAGGCACTTGTCAATGCCAAAATATTGTAATAACAAAAAAAAAATAATAATGTAAAGATCAGCATACAAGTATTTTCTCTGATTTTCTTTTTTTTATTTTTTTTTCTGTGTTAGCCTCCCTTGCAACCACTTAGGGTCATTGGAGGGAGGGGCTATCTACAGGTTGCCACCCTATTTTAAACACCCATGGCTCAGGACAACCTTCTATATTATATGGTTGATGATTAGTTGGCCGTCTCGAATATCGTGTGAGAATGGTCGGGGTTTCGGCCAGGAAGAAAAAAATATACACCACAATTAGGAGTAATATTTTTATTTATGCCAACGTTTCGGCTTAGCTAGTAAGCCATCATCAGGGCAATGGCGTTGGGTGGAGAGATCTCCTCAGGGCGGTGTCTGTTCACATTGAAACTGCAGAAACAACTGATGTTGTTCTGACTCTGCAGTTGTTTCTGCAGTTTCAATGTGAACAGACACCGCCCTGAGGAGATCTCTCCACCCAACGCCATTGCCCTGATGATGGCTTACTAGCTAAGCCGAAACGTTGGCACTAATAAAAATATTACTCCTAATTGTGGTGTATATTTTTTTCTTCCTGGCCGAAACCCCGACCATTCTCACACGACACTTCTATATTATAAATAAAAGATTGACCTGGGCGGGATTTGAACCCGCGGCGTCAGGCTTGCGAGACCCGTACGGATCCCCTGAGCTATCCCGGCGCCCCCTTCTCTGATTTTCTATTATAAGCAGGATCTCAACTCGAAGAAGAGCTATTATATTAGAAATTCAGAGATGTCTCAAATCCTCATGATGCTCCTTTGCATCATTTGAATACGAAAAATAGGGTCTTTATTGATTTCTACCTTAGTTTTTAGAAGGAGCTTGAACAATGAAATTTCATGGTTTTAGCAATTATACGATGGGGAGTGCTTTTGGTAGAAGTCTGCCACCCTCTGGTCGAACATAGACTTGTAATATTTTTCAGGCCCTGACTGATATTTAACTGAACGTTTTCTTTTAGTGAAAAACTCCTGTTATTCCAGTCCTTGGGTATTTTATCCGCAAAGTTAGTAAGTTAGCGGGGATTATGATCTCTTGGTTTCTTCTCCAAGGTTACGTTGCCATCAAATGTTATGGGACAGATGGGGAGATTTTATTTATATAAGTATATACTTATGAATTTGATTGGAAATAAGTGCTGTACATGGGTTATTCCCTATCCATTATATGGTTTACCTCCTTTATTAAATTAATTACTTTCATTTTTTGAAACGCTTGATAAACTGACAAACACAGTAATAACTTAATTAGTATAAATGCCGAATCACACTTTGTTTATATTTTTAAGAACAATTCAGGGTCAATTATTTTATTTTAATATCTAATAGTACTCAGAATATTAAAATGTAAATATAGGATTTTTATTTTACGATTCAAAATAACATTAGTTCCAAACAATGTAGCGTAGATAACAATATATAAAAAACCACAGGAATATATATTTATGCGTTAATCTATACATATAATGTTTAACAAACCGTATCCTTAGCTTCTGCTGTGTAGCAACGAAGACATTTTTTTAATGTCAGGTCAAAGTACCAATGTTTTGGATTTACTTTTTTGAAAAAAGGTGATAATGGAATATATTGTGCCCTGCTTGGATTTTTGCATTCAACGTTTACTGAAGTGAAGATTTTGCTTCAACGATTAACAAAGGAGTTTATACCAAATAATAAATTAAAGTGAAGGGATATCTTTATGGTGTTTATCTTAAGTGTACTTAGTTTTCTCCAACTGTTTCATTCTGTCACTTCTGATTTTCGAATAACAGTTCCTGATCCTATATTAGCTTCTACTTAATGTTACTTGTAGATAAAGTCTCCACCACGTACTTGGACTTCCTTTCATGGTAAATGGTCATGAGTGGCTGTGCTTGTGTTCGCTCGGAAATAATGGGCCTGGAGTGTCGCCTTGAGGAACACCGCTATCGCGGGTACAGGCCGCCTGACAACCTGTCAGATAATGCTGTGGATTTAGCAAAGGTACCGCCATAAATCCTCCTCCCCCTTCGGCGTATTAGTTTGTGCGTCTGTCCGTATGTTGTCCAAGTTAGTTACTGCCCTTGTCGATACTCTATTCAATACCAAGGGGCTGCCCCCTTCCACCTCTTCTGCAGTATTTTATAGTGTTCGTTCTCTTATTGTCTGCCTCTTTCGTCCTTTGTCTTGTCTTCACTAGCCTCAGCTGTGACCGCATCCGTGTCCCTTATGTTAAATGACGACAGGGCGACTTATTTCTTCATCCTTTGCCGAACAGACTTATTTTATTTTTATTCCCTTTGGCTGTCGGACGCACTTTATGTTCTAGCCGTAACAAGTCACATCATCATATAATGCTGAGTACAAAACTTCAAGAATAACCTGGTGATGGGTTATAAACCATTGCACAGGAACTCAATTGCAAAGTAATCTTACGTTGCTATCAGACATATTGAATTTAGCTCATATATTTTAAAAGTAAGGTACTTGTTCACGTAGGCTTCGACGGTCGTCAGATGTATTTACCGTTTCTTCTTCCGGGTTGGACCGTGTCAAATTATTGATAGTTGCCGAGCTTTCGCACATCATGTGATGGCTTCTTCAGGGCTGAAAAGAGAATGAGAGTTGTGTAAGGTACTTACCAAATCATAGAGTTATATTCTTAGATAATATTATTAATGTTTTTTTGTATTAAAAAATATAAATTTTTAAAAAGTACATCCTACATATATTATATTATTCCTTTTCTTTAAAACGTTAGAAATAAGGAAAAAACTATTTTTAATTTTGGCCTCCTCAAAACCTTCACTGCTCTCAAACCTTTCCAGACATTAAAAACTGGTCTAATGCTTTGAAAAGTGAAAAATAAATATCGATTTTTCCTATGAAAAACTGAAAACTTTGGCTTGACATCGCCTAAAATACAAAGGCAGAAGCACTTATTATAATGCGAATGAGCTTCGAAGATCAAATCACTTATTCTGAAAGCGCCCAGCAATTAGAAAAAATTCACACAAAGTGCGAAGTATTGGACATTGTTTGATAACCTTAGTAATAATAAAAATTATAAAACTTTGAAAATTATAGCTAGTAATGAAGATAATTATAACGCGCGGGTACTTTGATTGATGGAGTATATAATCTAAAGGGTTATTGTCCCTACCAATAAATATAGAACTATCATACCTTCTATTATCCGTCTTCATTGGTTTCTGAAGATGGTTTGCAGAAACCAATGAAGACGGATATTGGCAGGTATGATAGATGGAGTATATTTTCAGTTCTGAAAAAAAAATGTAATATAATAAGTTTGCTTAATAAAGCAAAATTAATTTCCTGTGAAAAATCGTTCAATATTTACATAAAATGTAAATGATTGCTTCATTCCAATTTTGAATCTCTCAGGGATTCATGGGGTCTGAGCCAGAAGTCCGTTGCAGACGGTTCTCCCACACTGTGTTCCATATTCGAACCCCCCAGTGGTTCTGTTTCCTATATTTTGGTGAAATCTCTGCTCCGACTCCAGGAGTCAAAGGGATCACGTATTGCCCCGTCCTCCGGGAGGAGTCCCAGCACGTAGCCGATTCCTGCGAGCGTGAAGACCCCAAGGGAGACACATACACACCTGATTAGCACCGCCGGCGCGACACTTTCTCTAAGTCTCTCGCTAGCAGGAAAATATCTTATCTCGGCTAAATATTTATATATGTAAGTGTTTGTGTGTCGTTGAATATATACATAAAGTACTAATTCCTCGAGAAAGTGTTTAATTTTCATTTGACTCATTAGGCTAAAAAATCATTTAAAATGTTATTTTCACTACCAATGAATATAGAATTATATACCTTCTATTATCCGTCTTCATTGGTTTCTGCAAACCATCTTCTGTGGGTGAGCGCTTTCGGACATTGTCCATCTTCTTGGTCGAATACATGTGTTCACTGTCTGTATTCAACTGCGTTTGTATTGTTGAATACAGACAGTGACAGTGATCGCCAACAGAAGAAGGTTTGCAGAAACCAATGAAGACGGATAATAGAAGGTATGATAGTTTAAAATAATTATCTGACAAAGTTAACTTTGGGACCCTTTCGCTGAAAATTCCAAGGTAAACGAACTTTTCTTTTTAATTATTTATTTATACATATCTCACAACAAATTTTGTTAATAAACTTTTTTTTCCCAAGTCTCCTTTATCCTCAAAATATGTTTAATATTTTTGTCAATATTTCTGTTGTTAAAGAATACATATACATAAAAAGAAACCCCCAATGAATATAAACAAAGAAGAATTTTTTATTCACCTGGTAGTTAATAATAGTTAATAAAATTAATTAGTCTTATGGGCCAGAAAGGACATTAACGAAATATTAAGATTGCTGAGGCTGGTTCTAACACAGCGGGGTTGAAGGAGCTAAGGCCGCTTAACAGAACTACACAACACAACTGAAAATCAATATTTAAAAAAAAAAATAAATCGTTCATAGAAATATAACGCCCTCTCTGGTTATTATACAGTGATTAAAATGTTCTAAATGAATAGACAAAATATTACAATATGCCAATTGAGGAAACCTGTGTTATGAATTAATAAGATGTAAAAATATAGAGGTATAAGGCAAAATATAAATGACTAGAGATTAACCTCAGAAAAAGTAAAAATAAATTATTTTCTAGATGTAAAAGATCCATCCACTTTCAATGAATCTCGGACAGAATATTTAGTACTTTAATATCAAATTTAACCTTAAGGAAAATGTTCAGGACAATTTTTCAAACTACAGTGTCCAACAGATCTCGTATCTGAGTTCCCTGAGTTATAAGTTACATTTGTATCCGTTGATCTGTCTAGCTGACTATGTATTATAAGCACTGTATTTGGGTTCCACATTAGTATCGGATTGCAGTAGAAGCCCCACAATAGATGTTTTGCTACAGACTATAGAATGTAAACGGCTTCAAATATTTAGGTGAAACTCGGCGGAATTATTCTTAAAGAACCTTAAAGGGACTCTTTAATCGCACATCCCTTAGAGAAAGGAAATATATCAAAGTAATATTGAAATTTTTTTACATTAATAGTAAGATATCGATAAAGCGGATGTTCTCACGAATAAATCGGGAAATTTTCAGCAATCGTTTTTTAAATTCTACAATCGGAACCTAAGTTTTCTATTTAAAAAAATATGTTATTCATTTTCCAAATCTGAATAAAATTATAATATATCCAATTTTTATATATATATATATANTCATCTATATATACTGTATTAGCAATAAATAAATAAAAAATGTAATTGAAAAGGTTGAATTACTCCTTATTTAATTTTAAGCAGAAAACTAAACAGAACACTAAAGCTCCTTTCGACAAACAGTAAGTTGATTTCATAAATGGCTTATATTCGGAGAGAAAAAGGATAAATTACAGGAAGACAAAGTTGCAAAGTCATCTTCATAAACCTGAAGTAGTTTCCTTTAATGAATGTTGTATCCCTTTTGTTCAGGATCTCATTTCTTCCCGCTTTAGCCTTTCCCACAGTAAACTGCCACTCCATCCTAATCCACTAGCACAGACCCTGTCCTCCAACTCCAACCCCTAAAACCCTCCCCGTCGACTCAAAGAAAGATGGTTCCGTGACCTCCTTGGGACATAGTATATAAATAATTTGTGAGTGGTGTCATTATTCACCTTTTTGTCTCATGCGATTACCATTTTACTTTTCATTGTAACCAAAGTATAATATGTTTTTATTTTTAACAGAGTGTAATCATAAATAATAAATAACATAATATAAATATAAATAATAAAGGTTAAAAAGAAAAAGGAAATTCATGTACAACATTATAGAACGCAAAATTTTTTGAATATTATAAATGGTTTACATATAAAATGCATTTTCTAGCCTATTAGTTCTATGGTATAATTCGTAAAGCACTTTTGAGAATGAAATTTATTGTTAGAACATTTGCTTCTAATGTAATTATTATTCTCAAGTTGTTCCTACGTAGGAGAATTATATATAGTATTTTATATCATGCATTATATAGAATTATATATGTATTTTTTTGGTGAAAACTACTTATTGCAAACCTTGCTCGTCGGACGTTGTATTGTTATTGGTTTTCTGCTTTCCCACCGGGGCTAGAAAACTGATCACTGGAGCTAGGCAGGTCGCACGATGTGTCACCCACAACGAATTTTACTGCTCACTGTCACATTTCGCCTGAGTGGTAAAGCGATCAGGAGTCCGAATAGAGTTACACATCGTGAAGTAACGCCCCCTCTGAAATGTTCCTACGAAAGGTCTCGCAGAAAAGCCTCGATAATTCCCAAATCACCCCCCAACGGAGCCTATTTCTCGAGAAATTGGTCTCTGATGGGGCAGAAGACTCATCCCTCCCGAGCCCACTACGACCCCAGAGCCAGCTTAGATAACAGTGCAGTCAACGGGGGAGAGTATTTTCTAGCCCTTCTAAACCTGCTTTTCAGCACATTTCCCACAGGAAAATCAAGCTACTCAAGTTGATCCTACGTAGGAAAATTATATATAGTATGTTATATTATGTATTATATAGTATGTATTATATAGTATGTTTAAATGTTATATATATCTGTATAATATAATAATAATTTTGAGTAAACAAAACCTACAAAAGTAATGACCTGTCAGTCTATGGGAGTGCAGCACTTGAAACACACTTTCAAAAAACGAAACAATAGAAACATAATCCCTAAATACTACACAATATAACAAGGTGCAAATCTTTACAAATATATATGAAGCAATAATGAAATTTATTTAATGTAAATACAAATATATATGTCTGCACACGCTCTATTTGTCAATTCTTAAAACATCGAATGGCCGCCTTATTTTTAATTAAAGGGTACAAATTCGCTATTTAGGCTTTTCATTTAAAACGCTTGAAATGGTCAAAATGGAATGAATAATTGGAAGGGGGGAGGAGGGATTAGAGAAAGACTAAAATTTAAAATTAAATATCTTTGCTGTATTTGGAGTTACCAAAAACAGTATGGAAAATAATAGGTATAAATTGTAATTTTATAACATTTATGTTTTATAATAATTTAATGAGAAATGCATATTATTTAAGATATTTAGGAATAAGAATCAGAAGGTTGACTATCTCCCCCAGTCTTCCCTACCAGACATTCTGGAGCCAGCTTCAACAATCTTTCCCCGATTGCCTTCTCCAGATCTTAAGTTCAAATTAGTCAATAATGCACATCTTTAATGAAATACGTTAAATATGCTTAGTTAATTCATAATGCATCACCAATGGATGATGGACTGTTTCTAAAGTGTTTTATATTATCATACCTTCTATTGTCCGTCTTCATTGGTTTCTGCANTCTATATAGTTACTTTCACTTTAAAATCATTCTAATGGAAGATAATAAATTTTCTTCATTTTCTAGTCATCCTACTAACCTCAATGTTAACCTATCGTAGTAGTAGATAATGCTAATTATTTAATATATAGCGAAAAAGAGATTGAAACAAGTAAGACAGAAAGAATGTTTAAAAAATATATTTATTGTAAAATAATTATTATTCAAACTATTACTTAAATTTAAAAATAAATAAATTTAATTTAAATCTATAATGAAATATTCGTGTTAATTTATCACAAATAAATATTAAAGAAGTATATATTTTTTCCATTTTATTTTGCAAAATATTACTGAATTCCCATAAATTATTAGCTATATGAAATAGTCTACATGTTCTTGATGTTTTCATAAAATAGTTAAATATGAAACTTATGTGCATTTTTTTTATTATTTAAATAATCAAACACATTTTGTAGAGGGCCAAATTCTAAAAAAAAAAAATTGTATTTTACTTATAATTATGTACTTATATTCTATTACCATGTTCAATGGTCGGTTACAAATGTATATGTTCAGCGTATAACAATTATACACGGGATACACGAATAATTCACAGAGATAATTCTAACTTGCACTATGAGTTATGTGCCCTAAAAACTGCAGTCAATTTAAAGGCGAGCTCTAAACGGTCTGTGTGCCCATCGGTGGATTCTATTACAAAAGCCGGAACAGTGAAAAACGTGTGGGTATGCACTAAAAAAAAAAGAAAAAAAAAGGGCAAACAAACAAAAAGAAAAGCACGTTTATTTGGGAGGGAGGTTGGTGGCTGCTCATAGCTCACAGAGGTTCGGCCGGTCTGGGGCCGTTCGGTATGTTACACTTATTGTTGTTCCACTACCCCTCCCCCCCACTCCAGCTCCAGTAAAACCCACAATTTGAGCGCCGGCCAGGGCTTGACGTACGATCCGGACAGCCTCCAGGTAATAGGGGGGTCTTTCTGAAATCACTCCATCACGACGAGGGCTCCGGCCATCAGACTGGAATCTGGGGCCTTCCAGACACCGCTGGATTTATATGGGAGGAGGAGGAGGAGAAATTTCAGTTAAATTCACTTAATACTTCGTGAAGCCGGCCCCACCATCCCCCCAGACCGTGACCCTCACGTCTTTCCCACCGGCTAGAAAATTAATAATCCTTCATTAATATCAGTCAGCCTTGGGCTAAACATCCCCGGAGGAGTACTAATAGATGTCCATGGAGAGTGCGCTGGGGTTTCGGCAAGGGTAATTGGCGGATGCTTTGCATGGGGGGTGTTCTCTCTTCACGTGGATCACCTTCTTGAAGAGCTAGGCGTGCTTTGGAAGTAGGTCCATCTGAGAGGCTATTTACTTTAATTGTTCTTGAGGATGGCCTACATATAGCCTGATTCGGCAAGAAATCCCAAACAACCTAAATCCCCTGCATCCTTGTACATAAATGTAGGACGGAAGGTTAATTATCACCCCACTAGTAGCCATAGAGGTCATTAGTTCACTCTGGGGTAAATCACTACTTGTGGAAACGAGTATCAAGGATGTAGAACCATGAGCGGCAAGATGTTTATAAGCCTCCAGCTTGAACTTCAATGGAAAACATTAGGAAACAACAAAGCAAATAAGTGATGATCAAAATTTAACACTTTAAGAACCATGTAAAAGCAAAATATACCCCTAATTATAAATCTAGAGTGACCCCCACACCACATGTTCACTACTGGGACTGGGTTAGCTTTTAAATGATTATAAAAGCTTGTCTAATACAGATAGGTTTGTGAAACCCAAATGGATCCCTTCGGCTATGTTTAAACCTCTCAGTCCGTTTAAATTTTTTTTTTTTTTTAAATAATGATAATTGTACTCTAAGATGATTTTAGTTGGGGTTCGGTCAAGTTAAATCCAAAAAACACAAATTTAAAAAATGTATTTTTTAATAAAGGATTATCTGCTAACGTTTCGGCTTACATTGTAAGCCATCTTCAGGGCTATCATGAATATGAGAGAGTCATGGAAATGTGAACTTAGGGAGGGAACGCTCTCTCTCATCTTCATGATAGCCCTGAAGATGGCTTACAATGTAAGCCGAAACGTTGGCAGATAATCCTTTATTAAAAAATACATTTTTTAAATATGTGTTTCTTGGATCTACCTTGACCGAACCCCAACTAAAATCATCTTAGAATAATATCTACGGTCAACAAACTCTCCTTTTGAATAATGATAATTGTTTTTCAAAATTAGAATGTTAATTATTTGCACTTCCAAATATTCATTTACTCAATAAGGACCAAAACAATATCAAAATCAAGCGCACGTTTTAAATTTAGCTAAAAAATTTATTTTTAAGAATTTTTATAGGAACGAAAGTTCTAAATAATTCATCTATACACCACGAGAACAAATGGATTCGCAATGTACCATCAAAAAGCTATGTAACATTCAGAACAGCGCCGTTTATTCTCTAAGTCGCTATTTAAATGTTTACCTGATATTCAGGGTATTATGATATTCAATATTTATTTTCAATGGATAGTTTTTGACTATAGAGATTATTAGTAGAGAATTTGTTTGGTTTTGGTCAAGATTGATCCAAAAATATAATTTAAAAAAAAAAGTGTATTTTTTATTATCTACAGACGTTTCAGCATACATTTTAACCTATCTTCAGGACTGTCATTGAGAGTGGAGAGGGGACATGTTGCCACCTGGATCAAATGCTCATCACTGATGTATATTTGATCCAGATGACATCACGTCCTCTCTCGTATTCATGATAGCCCTGAAGATGGCTTACAATGTAACCCAAAATTTAGCAGTTTATAAAAAATACATTTTACACCAACAAATTATTTTCCAATATTTATTTCCAATCAGACTATGAGATTTCTGTATATCTTTGGGCTTAGATGATGCATTGTAAAAGCATCCTTTGGACAGCATTAATTTGCTTTGAAGCAGATGCTTATTGGCTATTACGAGTGTGATAATGTACGAAAATCCATACACCTTATAGGAAATATGCGTTAGACGCCATATGCGCGATGCAAGCTCGTCCTGTAAGCGATCGCACGGGGTGTGACTTCTAGACGCTCCGGTCACCTTGCCTTGGTGTCCGCTTCATAAATCCGCTCCTTTTCTTCTGCCGAGGTATTGTGGGGGTTTTTCTTCAGCAGCCGAATACCTCCAGGTCCTTTGAGGAATCCCTCTGTCAGGCCGCCTCAAAGCCTTCTTCATACTTTGTATAATTTTATTATTATTTTTTTGCTCTGCCATGCACAGGGTTAATTATTTTATTAGAGTGAATCAATTAAGCTTATATGTATATAAAGACTAAAAAAAAAAGAAAGCATTAGTTAATGGACAATATCAAAACGGCATTTCTAAAACTATTGTACAGCTAAAACTTTAACATAATTGCAAAAACAAACATCGTCTTTCGCTCTAAATTTGCAATATGTCCCATTTACCTTATAATAAAGGAGGTTTTATGAACTTATAAAAATAAAAATAAAACAGTTCAGCAATAGATCATAAGTAAAATCAATAAATAATAATAAATGTGTTTATTTGGGACTCACGGCACCATGAGGTGGGTTTTGACTCACATATGGTCGACTGATTTTTCCTATTTGTTGAAGAATGGTATACAGTTCTTAGCCCTTAGCACTCTAGAGCTGAGCCTAATACTATCAATCGTAATTACTTTTAGTCCCACATTACCAAACGTAATTCTAGTCCATATGACCTATGGAAATAATAAAAATGTCTAGAATTTCTTTTGTATCTTAAATGGTGCATCTCAATGTTAGTCATCGGAACCATTAGAACTATGAAAACACTTTGAAAAAGCTATTTACATCCTCACCAATCCTGTAGGAAACGCTTGAAATAAGGTATTTTATTTTTATATGATACTCCTAAAATAAGGTATACATTTTTATATGATACTCCTAAAATAAGGTATAAATTTTTATTTGTATACATTCCATCTGCAAGCACTAGCTCCCATTATTTTTTAACAGCAAATACCTTTTTTTTTTCCCATAAATCCCAGAGTGGAGGGCACGTTGGTTTAGCTGTTTTATGACTGGAATCTTGAAATAATGTTCGCAGTGCACTATTAGTTTAAGAGTAACGCTTTTCGGATCATCAGCTCTAGAATGGTGCAGGCTGAGAACTGGAGACCATTTTTCACTGAATGGGAAATATCAGGCGGCCAAGAGGGAGAAGGTGCCGCGAGTCGCAAATAAACACACTTGGCCCTAATAATCTGTTGCGGGACTGATTTTATTTTTAAAATTTCATTAATGACTAAAATTTATAGAAATAGGGAGTAGAGGTAAATTTAAAATCGATAGTAGTTACTAAAAAATCATTAACAATAGTTGGTTCAATGATATCAGTGGCGTACGATACATCTGGTAACATTAAGGTAAGCACTGGATAGACAACCAGCATTGCTACTACAACTACAGCATCAAGGAAACTCCAATTGGTGACTTTATTTCTGTTAGGAAAGTCGTATAATTGGACATATCGTATATTAATTGAAAATACGATAAGAGGAGGAGTAAAGGCTGGAATTGTCCAGAATGGATCCTGAGGGAACAATATCCTCACCTCGTTATCCGAGCCGACATCAATCGGCATCCAAGTGGTGTTCCATCAGACTCCAATAACGGCTCTTCCCGCCCGATATAGAGGGGCAGCTCCTCGCCAAGTCTTGCTTATGAATAGAGGTGGGAGAAGAAAAAGCCATCCGAACTTCGAGACGAATGGTTCGTTGCCTTTTGAGACTCCCGGCCGGCGGTGGCGTCTCAATACCCGAGAAGAGGTAATGATAGCGTTACCTGCCTTCTCTTTCATTCAGAAGGACTCTCTAGATTAATCTGCTCCGTTTGATTAACCCAGTTCCGATTAAAAGGAACCTAGCGGACCGGGGGCTGTTTGACGCCAGACTCGGATCCACGACTCACAGGGTGCAAATCCTTTCAGGGAGCGACAATGGACCTTCATACTGATTGAATATCGTCTTTCAAANAAACTCTCCTTTTGAAATAATCTGGGTGTTCCTCACTCAACTTGGAAAATCAATTCGGAATGATTAACATTAAATGCTCTACGAAAGTAGAAATAGGAAACTACTTTCTCTCGAGTGCTCTTCTCCATGGTATATTTATTTTAATATCCATTTCGCAGTATGAAATTATTAAGAGAATTTTAAATAAAGTGATATATTTTTATTAAACGACTACAGAGCCTGAATTTTATGTTTTATTATGGAGAAAATAAGAGCTTTCATAATATTTCTTCTTTTTAAACTCTTATTTATTTATTACATTCTGTTAAATTAAAACGTTTTGTAATTTGATCACCACAATGAATTAGAGAAAAAAAAAATGACACACAAAATCAATCACATGAGGAGAGAAGGTGACCAACGACATCACTCTCAAATTATTTACAGATTATGTCCCCAGGAGGTCACGGGACCATCTTCGTTTTAGTCGTCGGGGTGTATCATAGGGGTTGGAGTCCGATGACAGGGACTGTGCATATGGATTAGGGTGAAATTGGAGTTTACAGTGGAGGAGTGTGAAGCGAGTGGAGATGAAGTCTTGGACGAATGGGATATTATAATCTAGATGTAGGGCAGAGTTCGAGACGTAGTATGGAGCATTTGCAATAACTCTTAGGATTTTGGATTGGAAGGATTGAATACGTTGGATACTGGAAGGCTTAGTGGCACCCCAGAGTTCTGCACCGTATGTCCAGATCGGTCGTATTAGTGTTTTATAGAGAGTCAGTTTATTCTCTGTTGTGAGCTTTGAACGCCTGTTTATTAGTCTGTATAAGAGTCCGTAGCGCCTGTTGAGTTCTTGTCGTTTGATTTTTATATGTTGGCTCCAATTA
>KZ808548.1:9756-30302 GCA_000696205.2 Oncopeltus fasciatus | reverse complement strand
TAAAATACTCCGTACTCAGGTATCGATAGCACGTGTTAATTCATTCATCAAATCATTTAACAAACATTAATATTTATTGTTTGCATTTTATCAATATGTTTATAATTTTATTTTTCTGTTTCTTATTTCATAATAATGAACTCTTCTTTGATGGCCAAAGCCAAGAGTATTACGTTTTTAATTAACACAATATACACGAAATTAAATTCTAAGTCAGTAAAACTTCCTTGATGTATGATATATATTTTTTTTTAATTTTTAATTCTATAGTTTGATTCCAAACCTCAATTGTTTTTAGAATACAAAAATATAATATATAACAAGACTTTTGAAAGTAAAGATGTTACTTAGCCTTTTTCTTCAAATTCTGCCTTAACTTTTCTAAGTGAAAAAAATAATTTCCTGAGACCTCATGGGAAACACGAAAGGTATCCGTAAACAGGTAGCAGTCGCCTATCATCACTCAAAACCTACGTCTCTCTTTTAACGATTTCCAAATTTGAGTCTTTCTTTCCGGCGGTTAGAGGAACCTTCCTCAGGGGTGGTGGTTACGGTGGTCTTGTCGCATTAGGGGTAACAATAGTCCTGACAGAACAGGTACAGGCACACACTAGGTGAGTTATTTTCCTTGCTGGCCTCCTCCAGGGGGATTACATTTCCAAGAGGGAGCTATTGTCCAAGGCATAAGTACGGCTAAAATGACCTGACAATGTGAAAAATGATGAGTCAAATTTCAACAAATATTTTTGAATGTCCGCCATTAGATTTTACTGAACAATATAATTCAGAAAATTATTTTTTTTAGACTATGCATAAAATAATCGACTGTAAATTCCATCAATAAGTAAAAACTAGTTGAAATAGTTTTTTTTAAACATTATTTTTTTGTAGAATTTAATACCACGTAAATATTAACAATTTTTAGTGCAAGGGAACAGAATAAAATCTAACTGTCCTGGCTGGGAAAGTTAAATTTTTTTATTTTAAAAATTACTAGTTAAAATAGTTTTCCATAATTGTCAACCAGAGTTATAACAAGAGGCGCCAGGGTAGCTTATATGATTTATTCGGGTCTCGCAATCCTGGCGCTACGGGTTCAAATCCCGCCCTGGACAAGCTGTTATCGATAAATAAAAGCTTGCCCTGAATCATGGATGTTTAGAATGAGACAGCAACCTGTAGATAACCACTACCTCCATGACAAGAAGTGGTTGAAAGGGAGACAAACATTTATTTAAAAAAAAAATTAAGTTATAAAAAACCTAATTTGGTTTATTCACGAAAACTATTTGAAAATTAGCATGCGTCGTGAGTTTTGAAGTCCGGACAAGTAGAACAAGCTCAAGCAAAGCAGTTTTCTAATGTTTCGTCAAAGATGTATATAAATAACAGCAATTGAATAATGTCTGAACATAGAGTAGAATGAGTGATCATAAAAGCTGAAAAGGGCAATGAAATAAAAGTCAAAGTCAGTGAGGCTGGCTCTAGGCCATCTTAAAAGGAAAAATTTGAGGGAAGCGCTCTACACTCTAAGCACATGTTCCTTATTATGTATCTGTAGTAAAAATCTTGTAGAACGTTAACGCACATTATGTATTGTAATTTATTCTATGTATGTACATAACACTAATAATAAATCCCTCTCTTTCTCATACACTCCCTCAATCTCCCTCTCTCTCCTTTCTAATCCCCACTCNGAATAAAATCTAACTGTCCTGGCTGGGAAAGTTAAATTTTTTTATTTTAAAAATTACTAGTTAAAATAGTTTTCCATAATTGTCAACCAGAGTTATAACAAGAGGCGCCAGGGTAGCTTATATGATTTATTCGGGTCTCGCAATCCTGGCGCTGCGGGTTCAAATCCCGCCCTGGACAAGCTGTTATCGATAAATAAAAGCTTGCCCTGAGTCATGGATGTTTAGAATGAGACAGAAACCTGTAGATAGCCACTACCTCCATGACAAGAAGTGGTTGAAAGGGAGACTAACATTTATTTAAAAAAAAAAATTAGTACAAAACTAAATTTGGTTTGTTCACGAAAACTATATGAAAATTAGCATGCGTCGTGAGTTTTGAAGTCCGGACAAGTAGAAGCAGCTCAAGCAAAGCAGTTTTCTAATGTTTCGTCAAAGATGAATATAAATAACAGCAATTAAATAATGTCTGAACATATAGTAGAATGAGTGATCAACAAAGCTGAAAAGAGCAATGAAATAAAAGTCAAAGTCAGTGAGGCTGGCTCTAGGCCGTCTTAGAAGGAATAAGTTGGGGGAAGCGCTCTACCCTCTAAGCACATGTTCCTTATTATGTATCTGTAGTAAAAATCTTGTAGAACGTTAACGCACATTATGCATTATAATTTATTCTATGTATGTACATAACACTAATAATAAATCCCTCTCTTTCTCATACACTCCCTCAATCTCCCTCTCTCTCCTTTCTAATCCCCACTCTCTTGCTCACTCCCTCCTTCTCTCCTCTTTCCCTCTCTACCCTTCACTCCCTTTCACTCCCTGTCCCTCCCATTCTCTATCCATTCATCCCTCTCTCTATTGAAAAGTTAATATTCATTAACATATGAAAATATAAACATATGGTGATAAAATGTACTTTATATTCTGTAAGATTAATCTAATTTAGACTTTTTTTTCTTTTAAATGGCGTGTCAACCTTTGGTCATTAACGCCAGGGAGATATTTTTAGAAGCGGGAAGATATTTTCAAGAAGAAAAATTTCTTAGCAATAGGTCATGGTGAGGTATGATGAATTGTTAATGCGAATAGTTATTATGTGGATTGACATAGTAATATTTTAGACTTTATTTTGTATACTTATGTTCCTTTTTAAAAATATTACATAATATACGTTAGCTTATATTCATGAAGAATATTAAGTTTAGTTTGCTATAACATTATAAGTCAGAGAGGAAATGACAGAAACTACGTCATCATGAAAGTGTAATAATTGCATGAGAAAGTATACAGTATTATAAAATAATATCTCATAATTTATTATAGCTAATCCTAGAATATATTTAACTCCAGTTTTTGTTTGCGCATCACCCACTGCATCTAGCCTACAGTTAATAGTTGTTTAATTTACGCCAGGCAACAACTATCTTATGAGCATAATATCTATAATGTTAATGCCTTATTTATCTTAATTATAAATAAAACTAGTATATGAATATGGAATTTAAATATAAATAATGGACATTAGCTAAGGCACAGTAGTGCCAATATAGATGCTGAGGACAAGTTAAGCCCTCCGATAGTTGTATAGACACGTACATTTCACATAACAACAAGAACAGTTAGTTATTTCTGCTTCATATAACCACCATGAGGAATCGCATTTGCAGTGCCAATTTAATAGCAAACATAACTGTTATTTGTCATTTTTACAACTTTGTATGGCTTTAAGAATATATTTGATGTTATAATAAAAAATCATATATTTTTATCGTTTTTCGAAGTTACTCATTTTTAAAACATCCTTAACTATATTTATGAAGAATATATGTTCTTATTATGAGCAGCTTTAAGAATACTTGATATTTAGTACGATGCAACTGTCAAACGTAGACGGCATTCAAATTCACACATCGTTTTTTTTTTTTTGTTAAAATGTTTGTGCTTATTTGGAAATTTATGTTCTACAGCTACTATTCACAATTCCTACTTACTTTAGGTGAAATGGATGAACTCATTGATTTTTGAAATTTGATAATTCAAACATGGTAAATGGGCTAGTTTGGTTTGACTCAAATTTAAAAAAAAAACTAATTGTTACTAACCCCACGGTTAATAACAATACTAACAAATGGTTAGTATCATCCACTGAATTTTGAGTAACATTCCCAAACATGTGCTTTTTCTTCCACTATTTTCTTCCAGAGACACTAAAGAATACACTCAAATGGAGAGTTTTTTGACCGTAGATATTATTATTAGATGATTTTTCTTCTCAGTCAAGGAAATGTGAACTTAGGGACAGGATATTCTCTATCTTCTTCAGTTGTGGTTAATTACTTTTTAATTTTTTTAAATATTTTTTTTAATAGGTTGTTGTTTGCATGTTTTTAAATTCTCTTACATATCTTTCTACATTCATACTTTTGATATCAAATTAAGTTATGGCAATTCTATATTATAATATTGTCAATTATTATTGTATTCTCATGACATTGTATTTCTACAGCCCTAAAGATGGCTTACAATGTAAGCCAAAACGTTGACAAATAAGCTTTTTAAAAAAAATACACTTTTGTTAAATTTGTATATTTTTTTTATTTTTATTTACCTTGACCGAACCCCAACTAAAATCNAAAAAAAAAAGAAAAAAAAAAGAAAATTAAGACAATTTAATATAAGTATACTTAAGGGATTTTCTTGGACTCATATTGCTTATTTGGAACATTTCTCCCATTATTTAGCAGTTCTAAATAGGAGTAACTAAAAATATGTACGAAGAAATATATATATATGTGTGTGTGTGTGTGTTTTTTATTTATAAAAAACAAAAACCCATATCAACCTCTCAAAATTGGATAACTCGAAACGTAAAACATCAAACTTTTGAGGGGTGGTTATGTTTTTGATTTTTGATTACAATAGTTAACTTAATTAACTTAATGACATATATATTAAATTGATAATTTAATCCTTTCTTAATGTTTTTTTACGAAAACTACACACTTAATCTGATCGAGCAACATTTCTGCAATTATACAGGCTTCTTCTGCTGTATGGCATCTCTAAGGAACGATGTTTCCTCGCATTTTTTTCAAATGTCATAGTACTGAAGAAAAGGCAGAACCCGCGTCTAGAAATAACTCGGTGCGAGCAAATTACTCCTGGGGCTGTCAGCTTCTCAGGCCGGCTTGACAGTTCGAACTGCCCCTGGGGACTTGGTTCAGCGACCTCCGACTCCAGCAGAGGGAGTGAAATATGGAAGGGGAGGGACTCCAGACGACAATGCAACTACCGGCCACAGACACTTCCAGGAGCCAACGAGGCCGCCCCTGGAGGCCTGTCTGACAGCCTGCTAATAAATCTTAATGAGCTTCTGACCGCTGAGTGACCAGCAATTTTGAGTGGCTTCCAGAGGGTGGTAGAGCCTACCGATTAGGCTTTTTCAAAAAATTATGGGAAAATAATTATAGAAATTTTTTTTTTCAGTGAGTGTCAGCCCCCCTTTCAACCTCTTAGGGTCACGGAAGGAGGGTTAATCTAAAGGTTGCCGCCTCATTCTAAACATCCATGGCTCAGTGCAAGCTTTTATTTATTGATAATTTGAACCAGCAGCGTCAGGTATGCGAGACTCGAACGAACCCCATATATGCCTCATCCTGGCGCATCTAATGAAAGAAAATATTTTTAAAAGCAATCGTGGCATAATTATTTCAAATATATTTTAAAAAGCACACAATAACCAAATGTTGAAATATAAAAGCCTAAATATAAAATTTGTTTCTTTTATTTCAAAAATTTCGAGCGCTAGAGCATGTGAAGAATACACACACACACATATGTATATAATTCTGGTTCTTTCTAGTCTTCCCAATTTTTATAAAATTAGGATACCAAATTCGGTATTTAATCTTTTATTTTTACATACCATCAGATGAGTTAGTTTATTGTTGAAATCAGGAGAGAGGAGAAAAAGAATTTAGAGGATGACTAAATTTTATATTCAATATTTTGTTTTTTAACCGTTTCGATTAAAATGTATAGAACAAAATTTGTGTAAAATGTAGTATTTTAACACATATATTTAATTACATGTTTTAAACAAACGTATATTAATATTTTTAAGATGATATTTATGAGTATTGGGCAAGCCCTCATATTCCTAACATATGGCCAAGGGTTTTTTTGTTGTTTTTTTTGGAGGGGGGGGAAGAGGTGAGAAAGGAATATCAAAATATAAAAACTTATCTTTGTTATTGATAATGATACGAAAAATTTAATAGAACAAAATAGGTCTAAAAATAATTTTTTTTTTTTTTTAATTCATAACTTTTAAAAAATGGGCAATATGACTTTTATTTAAGAAGGAATTTTCAAGTATTAGGTGGGCCGTCTTATTTTTTTTAAAATATAAACATAAAATTCATTATTTAGGCTTTTCATTCAACCCTTCATTTGATACATTTTCCATTAGAATCGCATGAGAGAAATGGAGATATTTGAAGGGGACAAGAATTTACAATAGCAATATCTTTGTTGTATGAAATGCGAATAATTTAATAGAACATTATAGGTGTAGAATGTAGTTTCCTAAAGTTGTACAATGTTTCAAAAAGAAACACGCATTATTAAGTTTATATTTCTGAGTTTAACAACTACCCGTGTGCGCTCCTCCCATTTTTCGGTCAGCCTAGAACACCTTATGTCACTTACACACCAGCAGGTAAATTAAATTCCCCCATATTTATATCCATCTTTCATGGAATATTGGAATCTTTTTTGAATTTGCTACTACTGAGTGAATAGTGATGGATTTCATAAAACATTAAATTACTACGATATATTCGTTATATTCGATATATAAGCGATATATTCGTCGGCCTCGGAGGTTGGACTCTCGACACTAGTGCGGGGAATTTAATAACTTATCAGACTTGTCTCGGTAGCATAAGTGGCAAANAATATTAAATTCATTATTTGGGCTTTTCTTAACCCTTCATTTGATTCATTTTCCATTAGAATCGCATGAGAAAGATGGAGAGATTTGAAGTAGAAAAAAATTTACAATAGCAATATCTTTCTTTGTTGATTGAAATGCGCATAAATTTATAGAACCCAATAGGTGTAGAATGTAGTTTCCTGAAGTTTCTATTGTGTAATATTTCAAAAAGAAACACGCATTTAAGTTTATATTTATGAATAATCTTAGGGGTTATTTCTACCACCAATGAATATAGAACTCTCATACCTTCTATTCTCCGTCTTCATTGGTTTCTGCAAACCATCAGAAGAGTTTTATATTTATGAGTTTAACAACTATCTGTGTGCGCTCCCCCCATTTTTCGGTCAGCCTAGAACCTCACCTTATGTCATTTACTCACCAGCAGGTAAATTAAATTCTCTCATATTTATGTCCATCTTTGATGGAATATTGGAATCTTTTTTGAATTTGCTACTACTGAGTGAATAGTGATGGATTTCATAAAACATTAAATTACCACATTACTTAACGTAAACAATGGTTATCTCTCTCTCTCTCTCACTCTCTCTCTCTCTATCTCTTTCTTCCATCCTTCGCATCCCCTTCCAAGTTCTGTCTCTCCCCGCCCTTCCCACCCCTTTTCNCATTTAAGTTAAATTTAAAAAATATTTAGTAAAAATTTAAATTTCATTGTTCAATTTAATTTGTTTTTTTATGGAGACGCTTAAAATTTTTTACTAAAAAAATGAAACTACTACCTACATGAAAAGAAACTTGTAATTTCGACTGTCGACAAATCCAGGCGAAGGAAACACTCGTATTGTAAATTAGTCACAAATTATCAGCTGAAGTTTTAAGTAGGACTCCAATTAGCTAATGACCGAAGTGGTGCGACAAGCGCAACCAATTAGCGACAATGGACCATAATTAGTTAATTAATATCCATAAAGCCCCGGGACTAAGTAATTGTCGTTCCGGGCTTGCGGCTGTCAAATCTAGGGCAAGGCAAACATTATCGCGCCATTCCCAAGATAAGCCTCTTTCCCTGGTTTTGCTTTAAGAGAGCTAGCTACCCCTATTCCGGATTGCCCGTCGATAAGAGGGAGGACGAGGAGGAAATCCAACTTGACCCACCCGCCAGACACGACCTGGAGTAGAGCAGGGCTCTGTCGCTTGGCCACTGCTGTATTAATCGCTCATGTTGGAGCGACACTGTAGAAGAGACGCAAAGCACGGGATATCCTTCAAATCCCACCCTTCTGGTGCGTGACATGCTGGGGCAGCTTTCTTAAAGAAGACATTCACTTATATCTTAGATTAAATATATATGAGCATGGATGAAAGCAAATGGATAAATTGAACTTATGTGTGAAAAAGGACATAAAAGAAATAGCCAATGTAGCTAGGGATATATCATTGAGACATTTTTTAAAACCAATATTATCATGTTTCAAAATTATAAANGGATTGCCTAAGCCTATTGAAGACTAATTAGTTTGAAAGTTAAATTTCTTTAGTATTCAGCAGCTCATCTAAACAAAATGTCCAGTCTTCAAGCAAGTACAATTATTAGTCCTATTGTAGAAATTATTAGACAGGAAAACTATTGTATGAATTTTTTTAATGCCTTCTAAGCAAGAAATTTATGGCATTAACAATAAACAAACAGACATTTTGTCATATGTATAATGCATTGAAATAACATTAAAACACTCGCGGCTGCGATATATATATAGTAAACAAAAACAAGTGATATAAAGAGTGCAGTGGACATAAAAAATAAAAAAAAGAATCACAAAGAGTAAAATTTTTGGTGTTTTCTCGCCCTTCTTCTGTGAGGAATGAAAAGGGACTGGTGAGAGTATAATGAGAGACCCCTTTCACTGACGATACCTTTATTGCTTGTGATTTTTTTGCTTTTTGTGTGTGCTCTGCACTCCCTATCCCACCTGTTCTTGATTTATATATATATACGCATATTGTTCACTTGTAAAATTTTTTAATGAATTGTTAAATCTCTCAAATTGTGTGGTATTGACTGATTAAAAGAATATTGATCATTAACATAACTGTGTACATTGGTTATAGGTTCTTTGTAATCTTCAACACTTATGTATTGTAACTTCACTTTTTATATTGAAAAATTCTAATTCGTAAGAATTTTAAATCTACTTCAAAATACTGAATATTTTGATCAACGAAAGTTTATCCCTTTAACGATTGCCCGCCTGTGTATTTTCCTGAGTCGTTCTACTCCTAGAATTAGTATTTTACGTTACCTTTATTTGCCTTGTTTAAATGGCATATATTGAAAATATTTATTTAAATTTCTACGTAAATGTTTTTTCAGTTCTTCTCATGATGTTAATTCAGATGCTTAAATCGTTTTAAATTAAATAGGATTAATATGAGTGGAGGATTACTTGAATTAAATGCCTAAATAACAAATTTGGATAATTTTTACAGAATAAGGTTTAACTTTTTCTTAGCTTCCAGTTTAACTCTTATAGCATGTCTTAAGTAGCGCCATTGTGCCAAAATAAATATCTTGATTTCCATAGGGAAATCTTCTGAAGATCTCTTCTATCTAGCGGATTTAATATTAGGTATAGAGTAATGTAAGCCAACAAAGATTTCTTTATTCATGAAATATATTTGTGGGTTAGCAGAGAATTTGTTAAGGTTCAAGGTTGATCCAAAAAATACATTTCTCTAAATAGCTATTTTTTTTTTTTTTTTTTTTTTTTTATTAACCTTGACCGAACCCCGACAAAATATCTACGGTCAAAAACTCTTCATTTGAACTTTATGTACATAGGTTTTACGTGGGCTTTTAATTTTCATCTGCTAGACTTAATGAAACGTAGCATTTGACCTTTAAATGTAATTTAAAAGGCTGAGATTATTAAAGAGTGAAATCAGATGAAAGGGTTTGGAGATTTAACTGAAATTTCAAGTGAGAATACATTAAAGTTTTTGTTAGTTGATTTTAGTTGGGGTTGGGTCAAGGTAGATCCAAAAAAATACAAATTTAAAAAAAAAAGTGTATTTTTTAAAAGATTATCTGCCAACGTTTCGGCTTACATTGTAAGCCATCTTCAGGGCTGCCTATCATGAAGACGAGAGAGGTCGTCCTGTCCCTAGGTTCACATTTCCATGACTCACATTTCCAGAGTCATCGAGGGCAAGCCATTTCACTGATTTTAATAAGTCACACAAGCATTGCAGAAAAAGTAGTTCGATTACTATATTTTACTTATTGCAAAGGAAAAAGGGATTAGTTAAAATGGATTGATTTAAAATTAAAATTTTGTAATATTTTAAATATTACTGACATCAATGTTAGAACACTCTTTTTACATTCATATATACATTTTTATGGATAAACAAACAAATATGTCTAGTTTAAGCAATCCTTGGGTTTTGAGTTTTATTAAGCTTTTTAAAAGGTTGGTAACAGCCATCCTTGGATTAGTTCTAACTCTACCCACGTGTTAAAGTGGCACCCCCATAAAAATTAAATTTTTTTTCAACCCTGTTTGAATTGAAATCGCAATCCTGGCGCTACGGGTTCAAATCCCGCTTTCTCGATAAATAAAAGCTAGTCCTGAGCCATGGATGTTTAGTATGGCGTGGCAACCTGCAGATAGCTCCTACCTTCATGATCGTAAGTGGTTGATAAGGAGGCTGACATCTGAAGAAAAAAAAACAACAATAAAATAACCTTTCCCATAAACTACTTTACGAGTAACGTATTCGGAATCTCTGAGTATATCCGCAACTTCTGAAATGTTGTTACATACGGACGGTTCGCTGGTTGAAAGCTAATGGTGAGCACCAAGTGACAAATTGTTGACTCTGGCCTGGTTCGCCAACCATTCAGACTGGTAATCATTAGCAAAGGTGACTGCTGGAGTCTCAAGGCTCGGTGTATCTGTGAAATCTAGTGGAAAACAGGGACTATGTATCTATCGTAGCGTCATATCCGCGATAGTCTTTATCAGAATGACGACGGTAGGCTTATCGTCTTGCTGAATACAGCGGGCGGTTTCGTCTCCTTCCCGGCCTCTATCTCGCCTGATACATCAGCTGTGAAGGCGAGATACAGGAGGCGCTGAATCGTGCTAACTGACAGACGTGCACCGAGATAGCGTCTACGGCTATTGTCATCCGCTCCTGATGTAGTCGTCCTCTGATTGGCGTTTCATATTGCCCATCAAAAGGTGTTTTGTGCCTTATTGAGTACATATGATCTCTACATTCTAATGTTAAAATTATGTCCAACCAGGGGAAGTGTGTAACTCAAGTCAAATCTTTTGAAACCAAGATTTCCTCTTACCATCAATTTTTTCTAGTTTTTTTTAATAACAAAGTAGAAAATAAAATTTTTATTATATTTGTAGCTAAAAAAAAAAAAAATTAAATGAGACAGGGTTAAAATTGTGCATATAACTTAGAGTTTCAAATAAATACTTATGTAACTTCCTGGAGATTATGCTGGTGTTATGTTGCGTTTTAAGATAAAATCTATGGCTATTTAACATTAACTTATCGAAAAATATTTGCCCTGCGTGGGATTTGAACCCGCAGCGCCACGATTGCGAGACCCGAACAGATCCCATTAGTTACCCTGGCGCCCCTTTATTCTCTTTGCTAGAGGTTATTTTAACGTAACTTAATTCCCCTAACATAAGATATAAGTAATTTGAACAAAATTTAACAAAATATATAACCTTTATATACACTTATAGCCATTTAAATCCAAAAAGACAGCTTTAACGAATCATTTTCGGTTTTTATCGCCTCAGATGTTCTCAGTTCATGTCTTTCGCTTCTTCACAATCTAAAATTATTGAATGTATTTTGTTAAATATATGAAAATTGTTTACTGCTTTTCAAAATTCAAGTAGGATTGCCTAAGCCTATTGAGGACTAATTAGTTTGAAAGTTAAATTTCTTTAGTATTCAGCAGCTCATCTAAACAAAATGTCCAGTCTTCAAGCAAGTACAATTATTAGTCCTATTGTAGAAATTATTAGACAGGAAAACTATTATATGAATTTTTTTAATGCCTTCTAAGCAAGAAATTTATGGCATTAACAATAAACAAACAGACATTTTGTCATATGTATAATGCATTGAAATAACATTAGTAAAAAATGAAATTCAATGAAAATCTATTTAAATTCGATTGTGTACCTTGGGAGGTTGGGTAATATATATGATGAAAGCTGTATTTGTAGTAAAATAGAAAATATATACATATTTTAACAGTACAATGGCACTTGATGGATGGAATTAAAAGGGCTAAACAGAGCTCCTCGGTGCGATTACTCTGTGACCACTTAGACTCTTGTCTCTTCCCACAAGATGTCAAAAGACAATCCGGCCGTTTCACGGCAGGTTAGCCCTTTCCTGGAAGGTTTTCTTCATGAAAAGGGCTCGTTTCTTGTGGTCTGTGCCCTCTCATCGGACCACTTATCAGCGGGGGTCGGGGTGACTGCAGACTGTGTCGTGGGAAATTTCAATAGTCGAGTATCCCGAAGGTGCTGGGGAGGAAGTGAAAATTCGCAAGAGAAAAGCGGACAATGCCCCACACGTTCCCAGCTTTCAGGTGGAAATGTTTGCTGTATGGGGGGTCCTGCTTGAGCAAATTCCTTAAGGATTCATCTCTACCGCGTGCGAGTAACTGCTAAACATCGCGGAAGGATACGTAACAATTGGGATATCTCACAACGGAATTCTAAATCACTGTTTATAAAACGCTGTTGCACAGTAGCTTATCAGATTTTCCATGTCTCTTTGTTTAATTTGAGATAGACATAAAATAAGAATAACAAATAGACAAGAGTAAAAAAGGAGAGTTTGTTGACCGTAGATATTATTCTAAGATGATTTTAGTTAGGGTTCTGTCAAGGTAGATCCAAAATGTGAACTTAGAGACAGGACGTCCTCTCTCATCTTCATGATAGCCCTGAAGATGGCTTACAATGTAAGCCGAAACGTTGGCAGATAATCCTTTATTAAAAAATACATTTTTTAAATTTGTAATTTTTGGATCTACCTTGACCGAACCCCAACTAAAATCATCTTAGACAAGAGTAAATTGCTACTTAAAATTTACAAATTATAGAAGGCCAGAAGGGGAAGGCTATGAAGGAACAATTTTTAAAATGTGTATTTTTAAAATTATCTGCCAACGTTACGAATTTCATTATAAGCCATCTTCAGAGCTATCATGAAGGCGAGGGGAGACGTCGTGTCTCCAGGATCCCATATTCCTCAGTCAGGAAAATGGGAACTTGGTAACACAATGTACCCCCTCGCCTTCATGATAGGCCTGAAGATGGCTTACTATGTAAGCCGAAACGTTGGCAGATAATTTAAAAAATACAAATTCTTTAAATTGTATTTTTTAGATCAATCTTGACCGAACCCCAACAAAAAAATATATAATAATAGTATCTATGGTCAAAATAATTCTCCCTTTGAACTATGAAGAAACTTTTCGTTGGTCCTAGGACAGCTGGGAGGGAAAAAAGAAAGACCTGTCAATTTTTCTTTAAACATAATCCTGACGTATCTTGTATAATTTGTGCTATTTGTATAAATTTTGTGAAAAATAAATATCGAAGGACGATAGTTTATTCACATCATTTTTTGTATCCTATCATAAAGAAAAAATAAACAATTTTAATATTTTTCGTAAGCCTTTTTCAACCTCATTGATTTTAATTATTAGCGTACAAATTCAGCAGTTTGCAGAAAGAACACTTAATACTTAATAAGATTTTTTTAAGAATAGAAGAGAAACACAACACTATTCTTTCTTAAGGTCTAAGCAAAGATTTAATAAAACATGAATGTGCTAATTTATTGCAATATATACCTACAATATTTTTTTTATATAACCCTTATTTATATATTACATTCTGTTAAAAAAAACAAACATAATAAATAAAAACATCCTACAATATTCAATCAATTTTTTTTTTGTTAGTGCTGATCGAAAATATCGACTTTCAAATGGGTTTTTCTTTAAACCCGCTATCTAAGGAGCGATTTTAGAAATTAAGGAACTAATCCAACGGTTTTCTCAAAGAAGCTCAAATTAAATTTAATTTATTAATTTTGTAAGTTGTGAACGCTCGATCGCTATTAGATTTTTTTTTTTTAGTGTAATGAATTATGTTAACAAAATGAATAGCTTGATTTGAACTCCCGGGACACCACTTAGGCCAGGGAAAGTGAGTTTATTTGCGGGTGGGAATCCTATCCTAAACCCCTATGTCTCTGGAAAGGCTGTTATTTCTCTACAAAAGCTTGCTGGGGGCGGGATTGGAACACTAAAACGTATTTGGCACGTTCCCTTTGGCTATGCTGGTCTTCGCTGGAAATCCTTATGAACTATTCAGACACTTGAATATTTCGAAATGTATTTCAAAGAGTTACTATTTAATTGTATATCATCATCTAACTTTTTGGAGTATCGATTAAGCTAAAAAAAACGGAAGGATTCAAGATCAGAGATGGATTATCAAGATAAGTCAGTGATACTTATTTATACAAAACTTTAACTGAATCACCTGAATAATTTATATTAGTTTTAAAGGAATAATGATTGAGTTTTAGAGCAAAGCTGGATTTAAAAGGATCCAAAGAGTTCTTAAACAATTTTCCGATTTAAGTAAAAATATTTATGAAATAAATTGAAGGAAAGAAGAATACTGACAAGTTTCTGGAAGTCTCTCCCCATATGCAAAAACATTTTAATATTAAGATTCGTTCCGCCAATTTGGCATGCTCTCAGTGGGATTCCTTGGTGCATTCTGACGTGAAAAGACCTGAGGTTTTGGTGCGGGGACAGCCCTTGGTCGAAGGTCCCATTGTGATCCAGGTAGAAGGCAGCCCACTCGAGGAACCCCACGAATCCGAAAACCATAATCTGCCCACAAAGGAAGCCCCCTTCCCCGACATAATCCCACAGACGCCCACAGAAATTATTTACTTTTCCACACTCCCCGCCCTGACTAACAATGTGTTGAACGTGTCAAAATATTGCAGCTTAGATATGGATCTGGAAGTGGGATTAGACCACGCCCTCAGGAAGCCGTTATTGTCAACCGGCTGAATTCTAAAGCTGCTGGGATCAGCAGAAAAAGCAAGGGACAAAATTTACTTATTTCTTTTACCCGTTTTACTTTTTGTTAATATGCAGGAAGAACAGGGCAGTAAATCTGTTATCGCAGGTGACTTTAGCTTTAATGTTAAAGAATGCCATGGTTATAACATTAAAACATGAAACAGTTGAAAAAAATATTTAATACAAATGGAGAGTTTTTGACCGTAGATGTAATGCTCCTTGGAGCACAACGTCTGCAGACACACTATAACCATAACCCGCACATACCTACGGGTAAAAGGGTCGCTGTAGGTGGTGTACCAATTACACTCACACCACCATAGCACACGGACTGCTATTTCATACCAAACTTGTATACATCACTTTTCTACTAATAAACGAGGCAGTAATAAAAAAAAAAAAAAAGTCCATAGAGGATGAGGTACCATCTTCATGTTAACATTTTGTTAAATACTTTCAAGAAAGATAAGAATGTAACCATGCACGTAGACTAGTACTGAAAGTGCCCGCGAGAAGTAGCGGAATGAAGTCTTGTAAATACTCTCTCTGGATCCAGCAATGGAAGTCACACTAATGGAGTAGGAGAGAGTGTTTTTCGCGGTATGATGTATGTTCTTAGTGCTGGCCTGAGAGGATACATTTATTCTAAACGGCTGTCCTTGTTCAGCCGTAATGTTCACTCTACTAACCCCTATCATGCGCCCTTATATATTTTGTTAACAGAAAATATCTCCCTCTTATATATATCATATGATACTCGTTACTTTTGGGATTTATATAAGTACAGTCATTCACGTCGTGCTTCCCAAGACATTGTTTAATAAGTTTAAAATTAACTTATTTGCTATGCTAACGAATACCATGAACTATAATGACAGTTGAAAAGGTATTAAATGGTGTCCCTTAATATAACTGATAGCCTATATTGGCCAGGTGGTGTATAAACCCGGTGCGGTTTATAAAACATGGTATATAAAACCACCCGGTGTATAAAACATGGTATTTATATACCACCTGGATTTAAAAAACAGCTCTCATTCTCTTTTCAGCCCTGAAGAAGCCATCACAGGATGTGCGAAAGCTCGGCAACTATCAACAATTTGACACGGTCCAACCCGGAAGAAGAAACGGTAAATACATCTGAAGACCGTAGAAGCCTACGTGAACATAAATACTTCATGTTTATGTTAAAATAGAGCATTAAATTGGTTGCTTCACACTGTTGACATCCTCATCCGCTTACGTCGCTATGAACGCTTATATTTACTATTTATGGGATATGTTGAAGCGAACCCTAAGAATTCTTATTGGTATGAATCATATCGAAGCACGCTAACCGTAAGACACGCTAGGGTAACTGTATATCGTGTTAGGAATCGCCTAAAATCCACAGGCGTTATGCAAGAAAATAAAATAATCCAGATTCATTTTAAGTAACTCTAATAAAAGCGAATTTATATTTTTGTTCAGGCCCACAGGGTGCTCCGTATCTTGGTTAAAATGGAATAAGCAGCATATCTTAATATAACCGAAAACTGCAGGCTGACCTCAAATTTTCATTATAGAACCAGAGCATAGTTGCAACTATATTTACTTAGCTCTATTATAGAATAAAAATTAGACAATGAGAATAGCTGCAAATATTTTTTGTCAGCTATTAATCAGTTTATGTCACTTTATGAATATGATAAAATAACTTTTATGGGCTTATGGAAAAAAAATAGGGAAATTGAAGGATTTCTTTAAAGAAGATCTTAAAAGATTTTTAGTCAGCTATTGAAGAATCTAATTTTACAATTTTAATATACGATGATATTTTCAGATTTTCAAAATTATATCAGATTTTCATATATACAGTTATCAATAACATAATTGTTAGGGAAAGTTATTTCAGAAAAATGTTTAAAAATTGAAATTGAATAAATATTGAGATACTAATAGTAGTATGAATACAAATAATTATATTTAATTAATTATAATCATTATGGTGTAGATCAGAGGGCATCAAAATTTGTCTTCCTTTTCCTTTAAGGGGGAAGGTGAATAGAAGAATATGGCCTATACTAGTTTACATACATTATGTAACATCCAATACCGAACGAACTAGAATTTAGGAATATATTATTACCAGCAAAACACTTAATAGNAAATATCAACAGAGAAGACGGATACAGATTGAGCAAAAACTGGAAACCAGCGCTAATTGACAAGAGGATCCAACCAATCAGTGACCAGCTACCTGACTACTCCAGAGACCAGCCACCAGAACACAGTATCAACCAATGGGAAGGCAGACTTCGCCCAAGGACAAGACCGCGCCGGGATTATACACCACCTGGTGTATAAAACATGGTAAATATATACCATCTGGATTTTTAAAAATCTCTCTTTACAACTCTCATTCTCTTTTCAGCCCTGAAGAAGCCATCACATGATGTGCGAAAGCTCGGCAAAAAAGAACAATTTGACTCGGTCCAACCCGGAAGATGAAATGGTAAATACATCTGACGACCGACGAAGCCTACGTGAACATTTATTATAACATCCGCGATGACACTTGCGCACACACACACAAACATAAACAGTGTTTAAAAGCTCAAATGCTTACTTTTGTGAGAAACAGACCACCTATTTCATTCCATTATTTTTTAATAACTCTATATTAAGATATATAGAGTATTATTCTTTATTAAGAACTTATAGATTTTATCTACATTCATATAAGCCCCTCTTCCACTTAACTATTTTTCATCCGTAAACAATCACATAAAATTGTCAGGGTTTCGGACAGGATCAGAAAAAAAAAATTCTCCACATAATTGTTCGATAATTATTTTATTATTACCAACTTGACATGTAAGTCATCCTCAGGGAACACGACAACTTCCAGACATCACGTCAGATCTCGGAATGAGGCTTATGGTCATATCTCAGAGTGCAACTAAATAATAANGGTGCGGGGACAGCCCTTGGTCGAAGGTCCCATTGTGATCCAGGTAGAAGGCAGCCCACTCGAGGAACCCCACGAATCCGAAAACCATAATCTGCCCACAAAGGAAGCCCCCTTCCCCGACATAATCCCACAGACGCCCACAGAAATTATTTACTTTTCCACACTCCCCGCCCTGACTAACAATGTGTTGAACGTGTCAAAATATTGCAGCTTAGATATGGATCTGGAAGTGGGATTAGACCACGCCCTCAGGAAGCCGTTATTGTCAACCGGCTGAATTCTAAAGCTGCTGGGATCAGCAGAAAAAGCAAGGGACAAAATTTACTTATTTCTTTTACCCGTTTTACTTTTTGTTAATATGCAGGAAGAACAGGGCAGTAAATCTGTTATCGCAGGTGACTTTAGCTTTAATGTTAAAGAATGCCATGGTTATAACATTAAAACATGAAACAGTTGAAAAAAATATTTAATACAAATGGAGAGTTTTTGACCGTAGATGTAATGCTCCTTGGAGCACAACGTCTGCAGACACACTATAACCATAACCCGCACATACCTACGGGTAAAAGGGTCGCTGTAGGTGGTGTACCAATTACACTCACACCACCATAGCACACGGACTGCTATTTCATACCAAACTTGTATACATCACTTTTCTACTAATAAACGAGGCAGTAATAAAAAAAAAAAAAAAAATTGACCGTAGATTTTATTATTAGATGTTTTTTGTTGGGGTTTGGATCTACTTTGACCGGACCCCAACAAAAAAACATCTAATAATATTTAATACATTTAGAAAAAGTTCTTATTATTCGAAAGCTATAAGTTGTTTTTTTTTACTGAAATCACGAATCCTGTCTCAAAAGGAAGAAAAAGGTCCTCTTTGGAGAATATACTGAATTTAAGATTTTGCTGGTCGGTGGAACTGGCTTCCCTAAGGTCATGTGACGAACAACTTAGCATGTCTCACTCTGCAGTCATTGATTAGACCAAATTACATAAGAGAAGTGTATGTTTTTAAATTGGAGAGAAGGTCATCATCAATTGGAGACCCAGGACAGGATGGATTTAGCCTCAGCAGTGAATTTTTCGGGGAATATGCAGAAAAACGAAAGAGTGTTTAATAGTTATAGTTCCTGATAGTTCTATAAGGACTTCATTATCCTTTTTACACATTGTGCAGAGTTCAATAATCGTATCCAACTGGTGATAAACTCAGAAAAACCTGAAAAATATAGGCTATGCCCATTTAACTGTGAATCACAATCAATAGAAAGGTTATGGAGATCTATGAAGTGTGGAATCAAAAAAAGAAATGTTACTGGTAAATATTATATAGACTCATATTTAGTGGAGATCATGNGGTGCGGGGACAGCCCTTGGTCGAAGGTCCCATTGTGATCCAGGTAGAAGGCAGCCCACTCGAGGAACCCCACGAATCCGAAAACCATAATCTGCCCACAAAGGAAGCCCCCTTCCCCGACATAATCCCACAGACGCCCACAGAAATTATTTACTTTTCCGCACTCCCCGCCCTGACTAACAATGTGTTGAACGTGTCAAAATATTGCAGCTTAGATATGGATCTGGAAGTGGGATTAGACCACGCCCTCTGGAAGCCGTTATTGTCAACCGGCTGAATTCTAAAGCTGCTGGGATCAGCAGAAAAAGCAAGGGACAAAATTTACTCCTTTCTTTTACCCGTGTTATTTTTTGTTAATATGCAGGAAGAACAGGGCAGTGAATCTGTTATCGCAGGTGACTTTAGCTTTAATGTTAAAGAATGCCATGGTTATAACATTAAAACATGAAACAGTTGAAAAAAACATTTAATACAAATGGAGAGTTTTTGACCGTAGATGTAATGCTCCTTGGAGCACGTCTGCAGACACACTATAACCATAACCCGCACATATACCTACAGGTAAAAGGGTCGCTATAGGTGGTGTACCAATTACACTCACACCACCATAGCTCACGGACTGCTATTTCATACCAAACTTGTATACATCACTTTTCTACTAATAAACGAGGCAGTAATAAAAAAAAAAAAAAATTGACCGTAGATTTTATTATTAGATGTTATTTGTTGGGGTTTGGATCTACTTTGACCGGACCCCAACAAAAAAACATCTAATAATATTTAATACATTTGGAAAAAGTTCTTATTATTCAAAAGCTATAAGTTTTTTTTTTTACTGAAATCACGAATCCTGTCTCAAAAGGAAGAAAAAGTTCCGTCACGTAGAGAAAACAAGGCAGATATCCACGTCAACACAGATAAGAGTAAAAGTCTTATTTGATCTTACAAGGTAGAGATGACGAAATGACAAGAAATGAAATTGTTCTTAAGGGTAGCTAAGCCTGGCTCTAGACTGCCCGGGAAGGAAAAGAGGAGGAGGTGGTGCTCAACATTAGCAGTTAACTGACAATTTGTAGTTTTCGTTCAAATGTTATAGAACAACAAATATATCTTCCATTAACACCCATTAATACACAGCTTATTACATTAGTATAAAAAATTGCAGTTATAAAACATTTATTATAACATGTATTTACCATTTCATCTTCCGGGTTGGACCGAGTCAAATTGTTCTTTTTTGCCGAGCTTTCGCACATCATGTGATGGCTTCTTCAGGGCTGAAAAGAGAATGAGAGTTGTAAAGAGAGATTTTTAAAAATCCAGATGGTATATATTTACCATGTTTTATACACCAGGTGGTGTATAATCCCGGCGCGGTCTTGTCCTTGGGCGAAGTCTGCCTTCCCATTGGTTGA
>KZ808547.1:162159-183179 GCA_000696205.2 Oncopeltus fasciatus | reverse complement strand
CAGTAAAATTTCTAAATTCTTACACTTTCTGACATATATATATATATATC
Organism: Oncopeltus fasciatus; assembly: GCA_000696205.2. Lineage (NCBI taxonomy): Eukaryota > Metazoa > Arthropoda > Insecta > Hemiptera > Lygaeidae > Oncopeltus > Oncopeltus fasciatus. The sequence continues at coordinate 183,129 of KZ808547.1, read as the reverse complement.
TTAATCTATCTAATCCTATCTTTAATCGGGTTTTTTTTCTAGATGTATGCGAATAAATTCATAAAAATGGCGTTTTTCAGTGTTGGTTTCAGTCTCTAGAAAAGTGAATGAGTTTTGATCGAACGTCAGTAAATGGTTCAAATGGAGAGTTTTTTGACCATAGATATTATTATTAGATGATTTTAGTTGGGGTTCGATCATGGTAGAAACAAAAATATATGACTGACATGTAAATGTGAATTTAGGGACAGGACCTCTCTCGTCTTCACGATAGGCAGCCCTGAAGATGGCTTACAATGTAAGCCGAAACGTTGGCAGATAATCTTTTAAAAAATACACTTTTTTTTAAATTTGTACTTTTTTGGATCTGCCTTGACCGAACCCCAACTAAAATCATCTAATAATGTCAGTAATGGGTGTTTAGCGAGTGCAGTGGTGGTTTGAGATTCTCTGATGAGTAGGGATATTGTCTGTGTGGCAATACAGTTGCGAGCAGCGTCTCGCAGGGACTCGATACATGCATACATACATGGGTATGTGTGAGGAGAATGAGGATCTTACAAATAGTTACATAAATATCTGAGTTTGCCTTTGTGAGAGAAATCTATAAGTAGTTTAGAGAAAGTCTGGAATTTATTCAGTTTTTACGGTAGGGATATGCGGGAGGGTCCATTACGAAAATAAGTATATCCTTGGGAAATGGGGAATTTTATAACATTTGTAAATTTGCTTTTCCACAGTTTTCAGCCGTCTTGTACATATCATACATTTTTGTAAATTTTTTAATTTATTTTTTTTTTTTATTAAATGTCTGTCAGAAGAAAAATCTTAGTCAAAACAAAAAAAAAAATTAATATGTTTTGACCCTTACCAGAATGGTAAATGAAACATCTTTATTACAACGAAATAAAATTTGATTCAATTAATATATTTCTTTTTTCTAACAGGAGCTGGATTAAGCTATGTTATTATAAATTATGTGAATTCCTTAGTATCACAGTTAATATTTTATTATTATTAATTTTTATATAACTCTATATGTCATGTAATCCTATAGGCATATAAAATATCTATTTTATCAATGAACCTATCTCTATTAAGTCTCATTGCTCTAATACCATATACAACATATCTAATCTATAAGCAGCATCGAAAACACCATTCATCAATTGCACTTGACTTTTAAGTTAGAATTCATAAAAATATGTAAATTTCAAGGAATTCTTCATTGAAACAATGTCAATAGATCTGTTAAAGTGTTAATTCTTAAATATATGCTCAAAAAGAGATAAAAATCAATTAGGGAATATGATATTTATTAGAAAACGCTAGATTATTAGAAAAATTATGTCATTGATTTCAAATATATTTTTAATATATACTAACTGAGTAGACATTCTTTTGAGCTCATAAAAAAACATGGAATGTTTGTTTAGAGTCGTTTCGATACATTAAAATAAATACGAAATTAAAAGTAGAACTGATCTTCATATGAGAAATAACCAGTTGACGACTACATGTAAATTACAGAAAGCACCCCNAATTTAGAAATATCACATGAAAAGATTTAATAATACAAATTTATTATTGTCTGTCTTGTATAGTTTAATAATGAATGTGATTGGAGTAAGAGCGGTGGCCCCCACCACAGTCCCTAATTTGATAGAAAATCAGACATTATTGTGAAAATGACAAATATGGAATACCATTTTGGCCCTACTCTGAATTACTCCCCGCTTTAATATGATTTATGTCTGTCCGTCTGTCTGTCAACGGTCTGATGTCGACATTTTCTCGTTTTACGCGGATAAGTCGTTTTTCAACACAATTCGTACGAAAGCTTAGTTCGCTAATGGCTGAGGTCGTTCGAGGTGCAGGGGAGGTCTTGAGGGATTGCTAATATCTTTGCTACCATTTGCTAATATAAAACATAATAGATGTGAAATGTAAATTTTATAACATTTTATGTGTCACACATACTGTGAAAGCTAATTAGGAGGGTTATTCCTCTTTATCTCTTTCTTAGAGCCTGCCTTTGNTATTCCCTGCACTCTATAGGGAGTCTAAACCCCCGAGTCAGACGAATATATCGTCTTATACTCGAAGGAGCTAACATTGTCGGCTATTTATTAGACTCTCGTTTTTTCCGATATTTCTTTTTTCGAAGCCGGGAACGAGTCCCGACTGAGGTAGTGAGATTTTTTTTTTTTTTTTTGGCTCTTTTGCATTTCTTGTATAAATAACTTGGATTTTAGCAGATTTCCCATAAGGAAATCAAGAGTGACGGGAGAGTTATGTTAAGTTCACTTGTTAAGTTATCTTACTCAACTTCTTTTTTCAAGCCATTGTTAATGGTTGAAACTGCTCAAGAGTATGCTTGTTTAGCGAGAGACCAAATTCAAAATCGATACAAAGGTATCGTTAGAGCCACGAAAAAATTTACAACATAACAGATGTCAAATGTTATTTTGTGGTATAAATACTTACACATAACTTCTAGTATTTAATGGGCCCGCTTACCTTAAAAATGCAAAAAACCATTTTCTTTATCCAGGCTATCAATTGCATGACGTTGGATGAATTCGTTGATGGCTGAAATCCGAAGAGAAATGGGGTGGATTTACAGAGGAATATTTAAAATTTATAATCGTAATATCATCGTTATAATTAGTGCTATGAAAAGGTATATACAAAATATAATTGGTGAAATTTAATTTTTTAAGAGGAAAGGTTAGTCAAGGATTCAGTCATGAGAGCTGAAGAATTAAAAACTTATTACTGGACAATTTTAGTTGGGGTTCAATCAAGGTTGGAACTAATTAATGCAATTAACAGTAATGAAGTAATCTCTACTGTCAAAAAATTCTCCATTTTAAATAAAATACTTATTTGTAAACAAAAAAGGTTTATTTTGTTTTCGAAAACTTTTCTGCCTAAGTTTCAGGCCTTCATCAGGGCCAATAATAGAGAAACGGCCATGGAGAGAGAGAGAGAGAGAGAGAGACTGAAATATGTATTAAGGCTTCATTTTTTTTCGTTTCATTTTAGATTCAATCGTTAGTGGCTAAAGTTTTCAAGGGAGAGAGAGAGAGAGAGAGAGAGAGACTGAAATACGTATTAAGGCTTCATTTTTTTTCGTTTCATTTTAGATTCAATCGTTAGTGGCTAAAGTTTTCAAGGGAGAGGGGGTTGTTTAAAAGGGAAAACAATTTAAATCGTAATAGCAGCCAAAGTATTTCTGAAATATCTTCATTATGCTGAGAGTTATGATCTATTATGTTTAGGAATTTAACTGCTCATCTTTAGTTCAAGGCCGATGGGCAAGGAGTATAGAAAGAAAAAAAAATAAAAGAAAAGTCTTATATAAAAAGATCGAGGAGTATTTATTCTTGAAGGCTTAAGACGTTTCGTTTAGCTTTGCAAGCCCTCTTCAGGGTAGCATGCCCTCGTGGCAGAGAGGCAAGCCTCACCACAGAAAGTATGGTTGACACTTTTATTGTATTTCTTATACGAATTGATACTTTAATATGTCTCGTCTGCCTGACCACCCTGACATCTTCATCTGCCCTGAACTTGGCATTCTTTGCAAGCTTTCAGCTATGCCATAAGGAAATGTATGGAATACATGCATTCTGACCGAACATACATAGAATACATAGTCAGCTTTAACAGAATATACCCTCCATCACTGAATTTACCTTCGAAGGGGGAGTCAGTACTCCCCAACGTTTACCCACATTGCTCTTTCCCCCTCATGAGATCAAATTAGTTTTTTACTTTTATTTATGTTTATCTATTATGTAAGGCGAAAAATCTCTTCAGTTTACTCAGCTTCTGAGAGAGGGACTCTTTGTATTCTACCAGTATTTGTTTAGTTATGTACAAATAAATTGGCAAATATATAAGCAAAAAAAAATTAACCCAACCCCTACTCCGGTTTTCCATAGATCCCATAAAGCCATTTTCCAACTCTTCCTGAGAACTACAGAGTTAGTCCCAATAGTAAAGGTACATTTACAGCGTAAAGGTGAGATTGGTAAGAGTCACTCAACTCAAAGCGCTCAACCTTCATTCTGCATTCTTAAACATCTTCCATAATTAACGTTTTTCGTTGAAATATTGTATTACATAAATCACCCTCTCAATCAAGCTCTGATATATTCGGGAGACATAGTGGAGGAATACACAAGAAGTATAGTAACATTCCTTAATGTAATATTATCGTATCTGTTAAATATCATAAATAGCAATAAATGTTAAAATAAAAAAAAATGAAAAAATAAAAATTTAAAAAAAAAGAAGTACGACGATATTGACGATTTTTTAATTTTATCTGCTCTAAAAAATCACGGCTTTATTTTTAATGTTGAAAGCACACAGAAACACACACGTCTGTGTGTTTCTGTGTGAGTGTGAGTCTTTTAAAAAAAAGAGAATGAGAAAAGAGTAAAACACTTTTAAAGCACTAAAACTAGACAAATGAGACTGCTAATTTACTTTCAGTTGCCAAACAATACAATTAACTAACACAATTCTTTCTTAGAAAAAGCATTGTAAATATACAAACAATTGAAATAAATATTCATATGGAATTTCAATATATAAATGTCTGTTTGAGTGTATGTGTGTGATTGTAAAACAATTTTTATCTTTCGTCAAGGAATTTATATTTACTTGCTTAGATTGGAAATTTGAGGAATTTAAGGAAGGGGATTTCGATTCATTAAGCACAGGTGCTGCTGCCTTACGTTAGAAAAGTAAATAAGTGTGTTAAAATGTCTGTCAACTAACAATATAATAAAAACCATAAATAATAATACATTTTACTGAATGCCCTGTTTTTGTAGAGTTCAGTAGACAATCATTACTATTTTGAAAACTATAAAATTACAAGTTTGAGAAGCGCCAAACCGAAAATATGTACTCATTTACTCTGTTTTCGGTTCAGGTGCTGCCATCTAACGTCTGTCAAGTATAATAGTGTCTTAACAGAATGTAATAAATAAATAAAAGTTTATAAAAAATAATAAAAAAAAATAGTGTCTTAAGTGTTCCGTCAGCTGATAATATAATTAATACAGGACCCATATGTACAATAATCTATTTAACCATCCTGTTACTTGTAGCAACAAATAACGCAATACAGTGAACAATATAAAAACAAAAATCCTGGCTCATTTGTTTTGTGCCCAGTACGGATGTTACGCATTTGATGACTTGAAATAATATTTATACAAAACGACATACGTAATAATAATAATAAATATTCATTAGAAGTTTGATTAGAAGTATAAACCGGATTATTTCAACTCATTTACATTGTGGGTAGAATGAGGACGAGCTATTAACTGTCATTATACAGTAAACGGTAACTGAAAACTAATGATATAATTGTAGGACAATAAAACTAATAATAACTGTAATAATAAAAGTAATATAAATCAGTGAATAATAAATTTGGAGAATTAGGAGTTTAAAAAGTGTAAAACAGAAAATCGTAACTCATTCACTCAAATTCTTGCGAGCTGACATTAGGCAAATAAAAGAGCAATTAAGCATGCTGTCAATTTAAAATATAACTAATGGAAACCATCTGCAGCTATCAATCAATTTAGTAATTGTGCTACTATTTGAAAGGTAGCCTACAACATACAAGTCCCCAGACAACATACATGCTGAATTAGTATGAAAAGTTAGTATAAAAATAAATATAAATAGACATGTATAAATAAGAAATAGATAATTCAAAATTTGGAAAATGTAATTCTGAAAACCTAAGCTCATTTATTCTCTAGATTAGACGTATTAATATAAAAAAGAATATAGCGGCTTGTGAACTAAAAATAAAAATAATAGAAATTTAGTATAATACAAATAATATTATTAAACTTTTATTTATTTATTACATTCTGTTAAATAAAAACATTTTGTAAATTGATCACAATGAAGTAAAAATGACATTTAATGTCAATCATATGAGGAGAGAAGGTGACCAATGACACCACTCTCAAATTATATATAAATAATAATGCTAATAATAAAAAATAATTATCAATAAAACTAGATAATTAGAAGTTTGAAAAGATTATAATAGAAAATTTTGACTAGGTATTTTATTTTAAAAAACAGAATTTTAATATTGCAGAAAAATTAAAGTGTCTAGATAACTCCAATCCCCCATAGCCCCCTACTTTAAACATTACCTTGCTATTAATTCTACGAAAATATATTTGTGTGTTTAATAACTATAATATATATAACTAGGTCATATATGTGTAAAATAATTTATACTCACTCAAAAATTGTGTGTGTGTGTGTGTGTGTGTTTATATATATATATGTAAATGTACTATTTTTTTTAATAAAAATGTTTGGCTTAAAAAATGATACCTAAAAATCTATCAAAGAATGAAAAATTGTTTTTTCCATTATTCCTTCAACAATGTCCCGTTGAAATTATCTTAGAATAAATATTATTATAATTCTGGATATAAAATAAATGGATTTTATTACATCTCTGCATGTATTACAATGAACAGACATAGAAAAGAAAGTTATGTAATTTACGTAACTGGATTTTTTATTGCAAATTATTTTATTTTAAAAAAAACTATTATTTTTGCCACAACTGACATGTTTTATTGGGCAAAATACATATTTATTGCGTTTTTTCGATGGCTGTTTTACACTAAATTAACTCATTGTGGTTCTCGGCCATAGACAAAACTTGAAATATCAAGTAATTTTTGTCGACATTTCTGGAAAATACATTTCCTACCTATGCAACAAAATTGCATGAAAATGTCAAAACTTTAAAGTAATTGAAAATTAGTCATTAATTTAAAAGCAGAAAATACATAGATGTGAACAAAACTAAATAATGTCGTCAGCATAAATAATTATTGAATCTGTCAAAAAACAATTGAATACTAAGCGCTTTGACTTTGACAGGCAGCGTACACTAAAAATTAATTTAAGTTTTATATTCTGATAACAACTGCTACATATTATTTATTAATAAAATCTTGTTATCAATGTATGATCGTGGATATCCAACACAATATTATACTATATTGCTAGATCATTCTAACTTCAATTTTTTATGGACGTTTCAAACCATGACCGTAAGAAATAATTACTAAATTTATTATCCGTACTAAAATGTATTGATATTTTCCACTAATTTTTTTTTTCTTTTTATTAAAGGCCGTTTACTACATTTTCAGTGTGTAAACAAATTGAAATTAAAACAGACATGGTTGTAATAAATGATTACTATAAGAAGGTTGATAATACAATAGTTACACAGATAATAACGAAATGGTGGAGTCATATTTTGTAATAGATTGTCATCAGATGAAAACCTGAAGGACACATCCTAGTTACACTTTTAAATACAGAAATAAATTCTATCCTGTAATAAATAAAGAAATAGAGTTTATATATAACAAGAAATGCTAGCGCTATACTTTCTACTCTACAGTATTGTATCCAAGAACTGTATATAATTTGCAATTAGAGTTTCGCCATTTTTCATTGTTAAACTTATTAATTGGTAAATATTTATAATATTAAACATGTAGCAGATGATTGCCATTTTCAAATTTCTGTTACTTTGTTTTGTAGTTCATATAGCTTTTAAAATGAAATTTATGTCGAATGCTTCATACAAGCTATAGACATAAATATGTATTTCATTTGTTATGACTGAATAAAACTAAGTTTAAACACAAATAAATATTGAAATATTCTTATATTCAAATTTTATAGTTATTATATATAAGTAAATTTTATAATTTAGAAATATCACATGAAAAGATTTAATAATACAAATTTATTATTGTCTGTCTTGTATAGTTTAATAATGAATGTGATTGGAGTAAGAGCGGTGGCGCACCCTAGCGGATTGTGCCGACATTGTAGGTTTGCCTACTCACCAGATGGAAGGGGCAGCGGGCGGCTCCGAGTCCAGCTGCCGACTGGGGCTGGAGCGGGCCGACTCTGTGACCACGCCCCTAGGCCCCCACTCCCTTGATCCCGAGATTAGCCGCCTCCCTGGAGACCATTGTGTTCAAGAAGTGCTCCAGGTTACCTTCACTTGTGTTCTCGAACGGAGTGGGGAACTGTTATTGCAAGTAACGGTGATAAAGGACGTTTCAATCGAGATAAGCAACTCTCCACGGTTGGCTGTTTTAAAGTGAACTAAAGAAAGAAAGCTATTTACGATCTTAAATGGTCCAATATTCATAATAAGGTTTTCGTTTCTATCGGACTGCGTTATTTTATTCTCTTACATAAAAATAAAAAAGTAATAAAAAATATAGTCCGTTCAAATTGTTAAAAGTTTTTTTTTTTTTGTTTTTTTTTGTTTGATCTAAATAAGGTCATAGTGACTGGACGGATTGAGAAATAATTTTAAAAAATGACATGACTCCTTATTATTCAAGGAAGTAAGGACTCTGAGCAACTTTATCAGAAGTGATCCTAAAAACTTTATTTGCTAAAGATTGCAGAAGAAAAACAATCATTAGTTTCCAAAGAAAAATAAATTCTTTACGCCTTATAACATTTCATTGTGATCGTATCTTCGGAATGATCGAGGAAGACGGAGAAGTTGTAGTGCACTTACTTGTAGGACCAAATAAAGGTAACAGGACATCAGTTCTGTGTAAATACCATGAGAATCCTACAGGCAGTGAATGACTGGCAGACTACGAAAAATTATTGGAAGCTATAAAATGTAAGAAAAAGTAAGAAAATATATGCATAGTATAATTTTCATTCTGTCCTTTTTGACGTCGTGGCGAAGAAAGCTGTACGACAAGTCCTCTCATTTTCATCGCCTTCATCCTTCAATCTCTTAGCTGCATTATTTGGGTTTACGTCAATGGACCCCGCCATCTAACTTGTGAGGTAAGTTAAGTTACAGGGGAAAATCGACATTCTACGAGTGCACTATGTGAGTAAATATTTTTGGCTGTATTTTTATTTTATTACTGTAAACAGTGCCATTACCTTAAATGTTTTTTTTTTTAGAATTATTTATATTTAAAATTACTTATTTTTTACGTTTAATTTATATATGTTTTTATTGTTATAATATTGCATATTTCTATTACAATACAGTACTAAGAAGAAATTAAATGAACTAATGAAAAACTTAAAAAATATTAGAGAAAAACATTGTAAAATCAATGAAATTATGGCGGGTTTATTCCAACAATTAATATATAATCAACCTAATTTCGCCCACGTCCTAATGGCGAACGCTTTCGACAGGAGTCTGCCATGTTGAGGCCGAGCAATGGAGTCTCTAGGAGTGTACACTTTCTGTATTGAGTCAGTCCGCGGTTTGTCCTGTCTGTTAGATTCACCAAGTAGCGGAGATTAAGACCTCAAGGTTGTATTGTTTGGCCCGTTGTATTGTAATCACGTATTAAGGATTGTATTATGTATTTAAGTACGTATTTCATTGATGGTGTTTGATTTTTGTTTGGGTTGTCCCATACTAGATGGGATTGTGGCATTGTCAGTGAGTGTGTCCCTGCTCGTTCTCATCTGTTTTTTCGTTTGGTAATAGTAATCATTGAATATGGTATTTGAGTGTGTGTTCAGCTGTTCGTTAATTATGGTATTGCCTGGTGGTTTCGCACGTTTCCAAATTTTTTAGTATGTTCAACTTCCGTCTTTTCTAGGTAACAGTTTCACAGTGCTCCATATGTCCGCAATATAAAGGGACTCTTCTGTCCTGTCATTGGAACAGTATCTATCAACAGATGAATGACTCTTTAATCTCTCACTTTCACAGAGGAGGAGAGTATTGAAAGGGCTTTACTCGCCCTAAGAGACTCATATCCAGAGGAAAAGATAAACCAAGTTATGGACTGAAAACGTTCTTTTCCAGAAACAAAAACCTTACACTGATCCAGGCACAATGACGTACATTACAATGTATTGTAAATAATTTGGTAATAAGAAGAGCATTAGAAGTAAGCCCTTCAGTGGATTATCAATACACTTCATCTGAAGGAAGTTGGTTTTCGAATTAATGGGCCTGGAAAAACTTCTTTAAAGAAAAAAACTGCTACAATAAATCATTCATTCCAGAAAAGCGTTTTACCTCCATTCGTCACGCAACAGCTAAGGCGATTGGAAACCTGTAGATATCCCTTCCCTCCATACCCTAAGTGCTTTAAAAGGAGTCTGCTTACTTAGTCACCACTGAGATGACATTGGGCACAATTTCCGTTTCCTGAACTATTTTGAATTGGGGCAGACAAGTTATCAGCTTATCCTATTGTAAGGGTTGCCTCCCTACAGGGCTCGGTGGACACCCTGCCTCGGTGGTAGCCCTCAGGCAGAGGCCCTTACAGGGTACTACCAACCGTACTGGAGCCAGCTGCACCCAGCCTACTTACACCTCGATCCCAGTATCCTTCTTGGTCCTTGCTTGGGACAGGCCGTGGATCGGGGCACTTAGTGGTACGATACCCTTCCACACAGGCAGAGTGTTAAGAGGAGATTAAATAAAATTATAATATATATTATTATTATAATTATATATGGTTTGCGAGACCATTAATTATTTTGAGCGTACCAAGGCACACAACGCCCATTGACTGAGTCATTAAACGCAAGAAAAGGAGACGGCTGGGGCAGACACTCCACAAAGACCACAGAGAAAAAGCACGAGGATTTCGGTAGGAACCCTCAACAACAAAAAGGACGACGTCCGAGAGAGAGCTAGAGAGCGACCGTTATGAAGGAGGCACGAAGAGCTTGTTCCGGTGTCAAGGAGTTCGAAGAAAACAGAAATTTAAGGATTTAAATTGGATTTCCTAAGATTCTAGAGATTTAAGTGAACACCTACAATATTGGTAATGCTTAGCAACTTATACCTAGAAACTTATAACTAGCAACCTATTAAAGATGAAAGTGATTTCATCTTGGATCAATCTTTTAAGTCAGAGTTTTAATGAACGAAATACATGCCTCAGAAAGTAAATAATTTAACTGCCCATCATGATTCTTAAAACAAATTCTTGATGGTTTTCCGAAAATGAGTTTTATTTAAACTGCATACTTTACAGAAACTGAGAATTTTATATGATTTGAATCCCACTGAATTTTAAAACAACCAACCAAGCATCGAGGAGATATATATTGGGATTGTACTGACTAAAACAAACCGGAAATATTCACTCAAAATATCGCAAAAAAGTTATTTATACCAAATACAGAACCTTATGTCCCAACCATTGATGTCGATAAAGTTTGGTCATACCATTGACAGTGTCCATGATAGTTAGTACAGTAACCTGATGAAAGACATTGTTACCTACAGAACATCTGATCAACGCTAGCCGAATTATCCTGAAACTTCCGAGAATAGCCTACCTTTTTACCTCTCAGCAAATTTTCCGTATAAAATTTTACTATGCATGTTGTAATCTTCAACCTTGCACATCTCTCATTTTTATTTATGGCTCAAAGATGCTTAAGCAAACCGGTCGTTCTGGCCATCGGGAAGTTTATGTAAAATAATAACCTCAATAAGAAATCCGTACAGACTGTAAAGACTTACCTTAAAGCAACCAAATAACGTACGACTTAAAAATTATTACAAAAAATACCAACAATAACTTCACATACTTATCAGTAAAACAAAAATAAATAGGAAAATAGATGGAAAAAATAGATAATGCCAGGCGAAATCCTGGCAAATAATTCACTAATTAATTAGAAAAACAAAACTACTCTAAAAATCTTTACTCTTGCAGATACAGCTACTGACTAAATAGATGACAATTGATTACTTAAATATATATTTCCGCTAAGTGAAAAGAAATCTTGCGTTACGGCTTTGACCACATGATCCTCCACTTCCTAGAGCACCTCGCAGAAGTTCCCTCACAGACTTTCCTCGAGTGACATAAACAGAATTGCTGAGAGTTGTAGAACAACTTAGAGGCCTGGATAACTTACCTGGACCAGACAACATTGCAGCAAACATTATCGAAGCCAACATGGACGATCTTATACGTTCCCCTAGACATATTATCAGTTTAAGCTTTATCTCTGAAACCTTTCTCTATCAATTTAAAACAGCAAAGATTAAATCTACATAAAAATATGGACAATACACCTTCTCTCTAACTAGAGGCCTAGAGGCCCACACTCATAGAATAATCCATTTATATCAAAAGATTTTGATGCTATATTTATATTCATAATTACAGCAACAAAATCTGTTTATTAAAAGAATGAATAAATATATTTATTATATTTTAAGTATTATAAATAAATTCATGAATATGTATTGAACAGACTATATATTAACTTATCCTGAAAATCATCAATGGAGGTAGATAAACAATTTTACAGAAGCAAACATTCTTTAAAATCCTGTCATGGAACGAATGTGAATAACTATTTGTTTTTGCGAAATCTGCGAATATATTAATAAATTGTAATAAATATAAATTAATAAATAGCAAAAGAAATATTTATTTGAGCAATTTGAATTCAAGAACGCAGTAGTGGAAGAGTACATGACAAGTGAAGGATCACTCTTAGACAGTGCACAACCCACACACTGTTCTCTAAGATGCATCTCTCTCAAGTATGCTAGAATAATTTCCTTTTTATATATTAGTCTTATATTCATCATTTATATTACTTTCAAAATATTTAATGCATAGCATAAATTGTAATATTTATATAATTAATTTTATGTTTTCATTTTTACTAAAGAATAAAATAATAATTTTTCATATTTTGCTGATCTAAAAATACTATAATTAGAAATTTCATAATAATACCTTGGCTTCTGAAGATGGAATTTTTATTGGTCGATTGCTATTTAAAATATTAGAATAATAAATAAATCTACAGTGAGGCAACTAAGTTGTTCTTTCAACTAGCAAATAACGAACGGCTTATTTATACGGACGGCTCAAAAAAACTCTGAAGGCGTTGGATCAGCTTTCTTAATAAATGGCATACCCTTTATGTTCTCTTTGCCGCAGATGTCAAGCGTGTTTACCGCAGAATTACTCGCAATAAACAAAGCCTTAAATATTAAATTATCATTATCAAAAACTATTTCTGTAATTACCGACTCTTTATCTGCTCTTTTAGCTTTACAAAGCCCTTTCACCAACCAATATCTCACAATAGACACTATAATTACAAGAGATCACCTCAACGAGATAGGTAGCAAAGTGACACTTAAATGGATACCTAGTCACCGCGGAATTTCAGGCAATGAAAATGCGGACGTACTAGCAAAGAAAGCGATAAAAGATGGTGAGATGTACTCAAAAGTCACCTTGAATGATGTAAAAGCGCTGGTTAAAAAAATAGTACTTAATAAGTGAGAAAATATATGGTGGTCAACCAGAGACAACAAGTTACGCGAGATAGAATCTACTCCGAGGGTATGATCCAGTTCCATGTCAACTGACCATAAGAGAGAAGTGGTATTAGCCAGACTAAGAATAGGACACCCAAGACTTACTCATGGCTATATAATGGCAAAGGATAACAAACCAATTTGTAAGGTCTTTGGGCAACTTCTTACCATCAAACTTATATTTACAAAGTGCCTGAAATATAAATAAACAAGGAAAAAATATAACTTAAATGGGACTCTAAACGAAATCCTATTGGATGACGATAAATTCATCGACTCTGTAATGAACTTTCTGAAAGAGGGCTATTAAGTCTTATCTAGATGCATTTTCAGTATGCTTCTTTTCCATTCTCTCTCAATTTTTTTTTTCTTATAAATTTTATAGTTTCCAAGCACAAATAAATAATTACTCCAGCTGCCAAAAGTTATTATTATTCGTAAAGAAAGTTGTAATTCGAAGTTAAAATAAGAAAACAAAAGTTGAATGAGTAGCCTAAATTTGAAAGAAAATTTACTATAACTATAATAAAATAAATTAAAATTTATTTTAATATATGCATTTGAATTATCGTAGTGATAGTACAGAGTAAAATAATACTAAATCTTTTATCATATCTATTGTAAAATGAGTTAATGGAAATGAGTTTCAGACATTAATGGAAACTCAAATCGCAATAGAAAACTTTGTCTGACGTGATTTTTATTTAAACCTTATGGATTTGAAAAATAATTTTGTATTTAAAGTACCTAAATATATTTTGAATGAAGCATTAAAAACATTATTCAAAAATGTGGTCAATAAACAAGCAAAATAGTAGTAGTAGTGGTTAACATGAAACCAAAAAATGGATCAGGAAAATTTTAACATTTTTTTTTTAATTCTATTTTAACAGAAAACTACTCAAAACATACAAATATTATTTAAAAATAATTTCCTTTTGTTATTAAAATTATATCTTCAAGAGAAGGGGGTTAACCTGAAACCATAGAAACGTTAAAATCATTACACTGCAAACTTTCAATTTTAAAATGTATTTGAGATAAAATACAAAACTAAATTTATCAGAACAGGGGGCTTATTTCTTAAGTACAGTTAAGTTAAAACTTACATTATGGTAATTCTATATTATAATATTGTCAATTATTATTGTATTCTCATGAAATTGTATTTCTACAGCCCTGAAGATGGCTTACAATGTAAGCCGAAACATCGGCAGGTAATTTTTTTAAATAATACGCTTTTGTTAAATTTGTATTTTTTGGATCTACCTTGACCGAACCCCAACTAATCATTTAATTTCAAATCATTTAATAATCTTTCATTTGACTTTTAAAATATTTAAAACCGACATGCCGAATTTAATTTAATAAGAACATCTTATTGCAATATATTTTAGGCCGCAAAATTAAAATGTACACCTCCACTCCTATTTGTTTTGCTGTGTAGTAATTTTTTTTTTTTTTTTTTTGTTAAAAACAAATATTTATTGTGTTTCGTTACTCTAAAATAAATATTACCCCCACAGTATCACAAAAAATCTTTTTACGCCCTCTTGACCCCACTCCTATTTTTCTGATTTTGCAAGATAACGAAGTTAGTCTTTCGTTTTGGATTTAAAGGACCATGCCAAATTTTATTAAGGAAACTGAAAACTGTAGCATGTAGAGCGTTGAGAGACAGACACACACACAAAAGAGGGAATATAGGAATAAAATTCCGTCCCTACAAAGTTGGAATTGTTTCTTTGGAATTTGTGACCGTCATATGTCTGGGACACCCTTTTAAATCCTTATAACACCCCACTAACTCCCGAAAAATGACTATGTACGGTTATAAATCTATTCTAGTGAAATTGGTTGAGCTCTGGACATTCCATCATGTTGTATGACCAAAGTAACCATATGCAAAGCCATCTTGACAGTCTCATACGATTCTTCAGATGATTCATTTTAGTAATTTCAAATTTTGATTTTCTATTAAATGTTTATCTGTAGTGTCACTCCAAAGATGTGTTTAGTTTGCACCGTTGTCTTTGCCATTACCTTTATTGTTTCCTAGTTTCAAAGTACAAGTTGCCCTCCACCAACTATTTATGATCTTTAAAAAAATCGATTTAATTCAGTCTAATGTTAATTTCAGTAGTGAAAGAATTTGTATTATTCTCTTTTCTCTGAATAATATTCGGCTTATCTGCATACACTCTTAAGGCAGCCAATAAAGAAGATAATCTACTCATCCTCTGCCATCTACCCTCCTGCCTGTAAAGTTCTTTCTCAAAGAATACATCACGAAAAGGATTGGGAACCCGATTAGAAACAAAACCGGCCATCTTGGATCTGTCATTGATATGTTGTGATTGAGTTGGTTTGTGTTTTCTTCAGTAATCGTGGTGATTGCGAAGTTATTGTGGACCACAACGAATATTGCAAGGGTTTTGTGCGGGGGAAGATAGCGACGAATCGCGAATGTGTTCAGTAGCTTAGGTGTTTGTGATGAAGCTTCCTCCCTGTATTACACCCCAGCTAAGATATAAAATATGGCATTTTGAATTCTTATCCCATTGTACTCACTGAGCTGAAGTAAGAATTCATGGGCTGCTTTAAATCTTCAATTCTGAAGGTATTAATTTCATTTGTATTGGTTTAATTTATCTTATTTTTGAGTTCGAGTTACAGCCTTCAATTGGACGATGAGCAATTGAAGATTCCTTTACTCCTTTTCTTAAATATAACTTATATTTGTCCCTTCCAAAAAGAACAGCTTCTGTCAGTATTATCAGAGCTTTTGTCAAGTAAATTCGGATACTGGTTGTGTCAAAGAAGTCCAGTAGTTTGAAGCTTAGCCCACAAAAGCTCAGGATAAAAAGAAAAAAAAACATATTAAGATAGCTTTTTCATTTTCATTGATGTTTCATTTTAGGAAAACATGTAACTTGTTAAACTTCTATACAGAACACAGACAGTTTAACCTCAAGTTTGTATTTCTGTCTACATTGCTCTTCTTAGTTGAGAAACACCAATGAAACTGTTATCTTGCAATCATATATTATTTTTTATTCTTTTGGAGCTGAGTAGACTTTTATAAGTCTGTACTGACTCATATAAGCTAAAGATGAGAAGGTAATTAAAATTCATAATGTACAATGTTTTGTTCACAACAGTTCCCAAATTGGACAGAACTTATTTTTCTAAGTAAAAAAAAAAAAACTGCAGTAATATCATAACTTCTTCCAGCTATATCTAAATTTCTGGTTTTGATTGTGTTATATTTATCAAAGAATGGATTCAGACTTGCATCAAGGGAGTTTAGTTACTATATTTATGTTGTACTAAGCTTTGCATACCACTAGTCTTATTAGTATGTAAATTGTTGATTATGGTTGGTAAATATTTCCTTATTGTAGAGCATGACTTCTATAGCTGACCTAATTGTTCTGTGTCAATAGTTGAACACCTGTAGTAAAACTTTGAAATTGTCAAATTTTGTTTTTTGTAGTGTTAAAAAAGTGTATCGAAATAAATTTTTGTAATTTATGTGGTCCTTAAGAAGGGATTTTTATCCCTTCCCATTTTTGTTTTGTACATTTGCATTCACAGTTGTGTTATAATTAAAAAACCCTTGTGTTGAGGTGTGTAAAAGTCTCATGTCTGTTTGTTTGGTTTCTGATAACTTTTCTGAATAAACCATAGAATTTCTCCCAAGTTGCACTTTAATTTTAATATATAATTTTATTTTTCAACTTTAAATATAAGTAATATAAGAAAATTGAAAAATTTTCTACTTGATATTTTTTATAGTGTATTGAAATACGTTGTTCGTTGCCATCTACTCTCCATGAGAAGGTAATAAAAAGCAGTAGACTAGACCCTGGCTAACTTACTCCTCAGCAATCTACTAAAAGTTAGAAATTTGTGAAAATGTATTGAAAGAGCCTTCTGGTATGATATTTTACTGGAAGATTGTCCCCTACAATGAAAAGTGGGGTTTACTAGCAAAATCTTAATACCCGTAAGCTATGGCTCTCAAAGTCAAACTGCTTTTCCAGTTTCTGCAATTTGAAATAAGTCCATGCTTTGTGTTTTTTTTTGGAATTTTGTAGGTGAGATGCATAACGAATTTGTTTCTGTTGGATCCTCTATGAATTCTGAACTCTTCTGTGAACAACTGGAAACATTGTATGGCAAGTTGTCTGAGCATTAGCCTGCTTTGATCAACAGAAAAAGATTTGTATTCCAACAAGTCAGTGCTTGTCCTCACACTTTTTGTCAGTTTTACACAGAATAGCAGAAAGCTGATATAGGCCATTCGAAGTCATGCATTACTGTTCTCAGTTCAACATAAACATTGAACCAAATTAAAGTACTTAGTTGGCCTAGACTGCAAACTCTACTAAGAAGTGATTAAACTCCCTAAACCTCAACAAATATTAATTCTAAATCTTGAATTGCACATCACATAATATATATTTAAGCAATTGACAAAAAGCTGACTCTTTCTAAAAGTCAGCTGCTTTTAAGAATCAGTGTTCCATGGTGCATGAAAGGAATTAATGAAGGAAATAAATTTATATAACAAGAGATCTTTTCTATACAGGTTCAACAGTTTATATTTAAGTTTAAAGAACTTCATGAGTTCATCTCCTGCCTCATACACCATAGAGTCCAAACCTTGCACAATAACTATCATACCTTCTATTATCCGTCTTCATTGGTTTCTGCAAACCATCTTCTGTTGGCGAACATTGTCGGACATTGTCCATCTTCTTGGCCGAATACATGTGTTCACTGTCACTGTCTGTATTCAACTCTTGCACTATAAGTTTACTACTTGCTTCGGTCCATGGCAGATTTTCTTCAAGAAAAAAAATTTGATTTTTTATGGGAAGTTGAAAGTGTGGTGCAAGAGTTCTTTGACAGGCATCGCAAGAAATTATATCAATGTTAACCAAAGAGAATTTGAAAATTGTCTACTTGATGTATAAATGTTGTAGATGAACAAAAAATGTGTAAAGGCTTTGATTTGAAGAATATATGCCCATTCAAAATTATACTTACATTTGTCTATATAAGCTCTTGCATTTACAATTTTTTAAATAAAAAAGCCAAATTTTTAACTGTTAGATGAGTTTATTATAGGGGGAAGAGGGGTTTTAGAGAAAGATTAAATTGAAAAATCTTAGTAAATATCCCCTTGTTCTGAAAAAACAATGACATGTTATGAAAAACGCTGATATGAGCTATATTTTAATTTTCAAATTGTTAACTTAAAGCTTTATTGTTATGTCTCTGGAGCAAGGTACTCAAATCCCTTTTTATATTTGGCCTTCATTATTCTAAATAATGACTTCTTAAAGCAAGCATTTCTTTCATATCTGCAATTAACACACTATCTCCTTTACTTGACATTTGTTTCCATACCTTCATCCAAAAACTTTACCACGTATAATTTCTTACTTTATAACTTTAAGATTAGGTTTTTCATCATTATTCTTTCATTGTACTGAAAATGGAGATTCAGCAAATGGAAATTATTGCATTAGAAAGTGATTTAAAAATACTTTTTATGCCACAATATAATAAATTTTTCCTTTTAGTCTCTACATTTATTGATATTTTAGAGCACAGCTTTAATTCTAAATATGTACATTCATTGGTTATTTCAATTGGATGATTCCAAGTCCACTTATCCTTAAATTTAAATTTAAAATGCTTTTTCTCTGACATCTAATGCTTTAATTATGCTTAAATATTTTTAAGATTAATTTATTATTGTTGCATCATTTAAATCAATTAAAAGTTGTGTATTTTTTTTTTCTACTACAGTTTATTGGAAGTTGCATATACCAAGTCCCCATTCCTCAAACCCGTCTGCGCTTCCCATAAAATAATATTTTCATTAATCCTATTTATAACCCTTATACTTACTATAGCAGCAAACCATATATATTTGAAATATGTTTTGAAAGTAATTGCCTCTATAATATTCAACAATTTTTATATTTTCTATACAAAAGAGAGAGTTAATTTGTAAAATGTTATTTTTGAAACTTATACGTCCATAGTTAATTTAAATAAAGAACATTATCAAGAAATGTTCTATGCATTTTATATAATTCACCCAGTTATTCCCTGGGACCTCATTACTTTTGTTTCTCTAGCTGTGAACTCCACTAAGTTCTAAAAATGTATTAGATTAATTATTTTTCTCCTCAATTTAATTATTCAAAGTCATACCATGATTATTTAAAAAGATTTGGTGGTTTCTATTCATACGTTTGGGGTATGTTGCTTGACACATTATATTTACAAGCTCCCTCCATATTTACTTTGTACATGCCACTGTAATCAAATCTATTTATTTGTATAAATATTATAGGTGTAGCTTTTCATTAACCTAATTCAAATTTTATTTGTGAAAGCAATATATTTTTTACCTTCTAATTGCCATTTTTCATTTTTAACACATGTATATATATTCTCATCTACACAGCAATATAATTTATATCCTAATGTGTTAATTACTATCCTTAAGCCACAGAAAAATAGATAGGAATAACTGCATTGTCTTAAGCATTTAGGACAACTTCTCCATTTATAGTATTATATTTTAAGAAATTCACGAATCTTTTTTTTTTAAATATGTTTTAATAAGTAATTTCATAAATTTAAATTGTTGAACTGAGTTGTAACTAAGAATTACCTGTAACTGAATATAATGTTTTTCTTAGAAACTTCCATTTGCCACACATATTAAAAACCTGATTTTTATAATAAATAAATAAACCCAATGAAAATTTAATATTTAAAAATATTAATTGATTATCTGTTCAGGATAGTATCTTACTAAATGAAATTGTTACGACTTATATGCACAAAAATACATTATATCTTCATTTAAAAATAATTTTAAATTCTACTCATTCTTCACTGAAATCCAACTTTCAAAACTCTCTCCACTGTTGGCTGATTTGGTTCCCACACCCGCTACCAGATGTCGGGCGCACCTTATAAAAATTCATCTATTCCAAGACGTAGAAAACTCTTGTTGTTGTAGAAGAGGAACAGCGACAGTCCTCTTGAAACTTCCAACATATTTATCTGTAAGAAAGTCGGTGGAAATTCATTGGAGCTATTGGTTTTGTGTAATTCTGTAAGAAATATCATATATACATAGAAGAGGGGACTAGAAAGTTCTCGGCAGGTTTCTAGTAGACGAACGAGTAGGATTTGGAGTAGAAATGGACGGACTTCAAGATCATACTTCTACAGGATCATTTCTGTAGTTAGTCGGTCTTCACCTCGACGTTAATCGTTGAGCATACCAAACCATGAGGATGACGTAAAGCCATCCTTCCTGAGCGTGAGGCAGACGTTGGAGGGCTCTTGGTAGCTCTCCCCCGCCATCGATGACCGTTCGGCCCAGGCCTTACTAGGCGGGGTGAGGGAAGGATTGCTGTCTGAGTGGTCCCTTTTTAACTATATCTTTTAATTGAATTTACACTTGAAGCCTTGTAAAGGCGGTATATATTTAGTCAGAACAACGCGAGAGACTTCCA
>KZ808547.1:140143-160755 GCA_000696205.2 Oncopeltus fasciatus | reverse complement strand
GTAATAAATAACGTACACAAAGTGGAAATATCCATGTAATTTAAAAGTAAATGTAGGATGTATTGACTGAAAGCTAAGGTCTTGAAAAAGGAAAACGACTTATGACTGTTATATTTTTCTTCTACGATATTACTATCCTTAAATTAATTTATTTCTATACAAACACACTTACAAACACACACACACACATATATATTGTTTTGTGGCTTGATGATGGTATATATTTGTAGGATGCAGCTACATAATGTTGAACTGTCAGATGACACAACGCCTTGGACTGCTGGCAGGTTTGGTTCCCAGTCCCGTTAGCAGATGTCGGGCGTAGGCACCCTCAGGAATTTCCACAAGGTCGGCCAAGACGTAGAAAACTCTTGTTGTTGTAGAAGAGGAACAGCGACAGTCCTCTTGAAACTTGCAACATATTTATCTGTAAGAAAGTCGGTGGAAATTCATTGGAGCAATTGGTTTTGTGTAATTCTGTAAGAAATGTATCATATATACATAGAAGAGGGGACTAGAAAGTTCTCGGCAGGTTTCTAGTAGACGAACGACTAGGATTTGGAGTAGAAATGGACGGACTTCAAGATCATACTTCTACAGGATCATTTCTGTAGTTAGTCGGTCTTCACCTCGACGTTAATCGTTGAGCATACCAAACCATGAGGATGACGTAAAGCCATCCTTCCTGAGCGTGAGGCAGACGTTGGAGGGCTCTTGGTAGCTCTCCCCCGCCATCGATGACCGTTCGACCCAGGCCTTACTAGGCGGGGTGAGGGAAGGATTGCTGTCTGAGTGGTCCCTTTTTAACTATATCTTTTAATTGAATTTACACTTGAAGCGTAATTACGTTGGTATATGTTTAGTCAGAACAAAGCGAGAGACTTCCATGGATGTCACATGGCAGGAGAGAATACATATAGAGATACATACCTCTCTCCTATTAGAGAGAATATCGAATTACTTTTTAACTTACTATAAGACGTTTAGTTACGGGAACTTGTAATGTATCATTGCAATAGTAAACAAATCCGAGAAATGTCAAATCTCGGCATATGAGACTAGTTGGATTTTAATCATGTCGTACAGGATTCTAAATTCATACTATTTTTTTTTTCTTTGGGCGCTATCCCACAAAAACTCTTTTTATTTCATTCTATGTATATCTCTTAAATTTTTTAAAAACAGTTTTGTGGAAAAATTACTGTTACAACAAAGGTATTTACCGTTTCTTCTTCCGGGTTGGACCGTGTCAAATTAGTGTTATTTGCCGAGCTTTCGCACATCATGTGATGGCTTCTTCAGGGCTGAAAAGAGAATGAGAGTTGTAAAAGAGAAAGAAGCGTATGTGAACATCTAACAAAGGTATTGTTAATTATTTTCTGAAGCTAAACCTTTTTTTCTAGAAATAACGAATAATTACAATATATGGTACAAGGCACAAAATATCTCAATTTATACATACATCAACTGCTAAAACGCTCCTGCTTCCGTCCATACAAAGTCCTTCATTTTGTGAGTAAAATGTATCATTAAATTAAAATAATATCGATAAATAATTTTAAATAAATTCTTGAAAATTTCTATAAACTCTGCCGTTATAAGGGATTTCTTTTTATTATTGTTTAAATTACATAATGAAGCATTTTAAATAAAAATGTATAATACATAATGATAACTGGATATAATAATGATAATGTTGAATGTAAATATTATTAATAGCTTTTGGTTTGATATGGGATGATAGTTAATGGTAGTGATAGTGAATGTTTATTGAAGTAGATAACCCATGGTTTTAAGAAATTATTAAAATAATAAACGATATTATTAATAATCAATTCTGGGCCTGGGAACCATACCAGCCAGCAGCCCAAGGGGTTTGAACACTGGAGTAGACCAGAGAAGTACTACTGCAATTGAAATAACAATAAAATTTAATAAACTTATTTTCTTTTTTTTAGAATTTATATCATTTTCCAACTGGATACTATCCTCAAGCCACAGAACAATATATAAGAAAGACACCATTTTCCCACTGCTATAAGTAAGCTTCTCAAATATTAGGAATTTTTTATCATTGATCGAAATGAAATAAAAGCCTGTACATTTAAATTTTCATTTCGTAGACTAAATAAGCTAGTCGAAAAAAACAAATTTCCCCAGTTATTATTACAGTTAATAATAATAATTACAGTTACACTGTAACTACTCAGAAAATGTGATCTAATAAAACTGATTTGGTTTTATATTTGTGTCTTGTTCATTTTTTTCAAACATAAACGTTTTAAAAAGTGTATTTAATTTTATCTCTGATTAATATATTCCTAATATAATATTTCTAACTAACTATTTAAACTTTTAAAAAATTAACTGTAGTTAAACTAATACGGTTTTAACTATTAAACAATCTGTTCACGTAGGCTTCGTCGGTCGTCAGATGTATTTACCATTTCATCTTCCGGGTTGGACCGAGTCAAATTGTTGTTATTTNATTCTCTTTTCAGCCCTGAAGAAGCCATCACATGATGTGCGAAAGCTCGGCAAATAACAACAATTTGACTCGGTCCAACCCGGAAGATGAAATGGTAAATATTAAACAATCTCTTAAAATTTCATTTACCATTATTAAATGATTATTACTAGGCTGGACCAGTCAGGGATAATATAAATAAATATTCAATTGGAAGGGTCATATTTATTTACATATTCAAGAATATCAATAAAGACAATTTTAATTCTATTGAATAACTAATCGTTACAATTTATTTCAAGTAGAATAAAGATTGAAATTAATAGAGAAAAAGGTGAAGCTTCCTGAGCTTAGTCTGTTTTTCCTCTGCTAGATGGCTCTCCTATCTGATAATACCATTGCGCCTCTGAGTTAATCTCACTTGGGGAGTTAAAATTTCGAATGCATAAATGTTCGCTATTATTTATTTACTGTACATATTCGTGGAATATTGACAGAAATAAGTAGAATGGACTAGAGGGAGAGGTGAAGAAGCTTCCCGAATCCAAGTCCGTAATTCCTCTGCTAGATGGTTGTCTAGAGATATCTCACCATGCTACTGGGCCCCTGAGTTTATCTCACCATGGAAGATAACATGTTTCCAGAGAAAACTAAGCGTAGAGCTTACATATATAACATCCCCCATTTAATATTCAGCTACTTACTCGAGGGGAATTACTTGAATTGCTCTAACCTGATAAGAATGTGAGATCCAACTCCTAGTCTCTCGACAGCCCTGTTCACTTCTGCTCCATGTTACCAGATGTCAGAGACAAGCATAACTAACCTTGCGCAGTGGCAATATCGTAACCAATGAAGGCCTACTGAGGTGCGATTATTGCTAGTTGAAAACTTTTACCAATACCCCGCCATGGGCTTGTGAAATACCAAGCTTATCGGCAATTTTTGCAAGTTCCTACGGGAGCTAACATGACATCATATATACTATGTACTTTAATACCCTGCTGGCAACGTGACTGTATCTGCGGGGAAACTGTGAATGTGGACTGTGAACAAGTAACACGTAATATGTTGGTGGGAACGTTTTAGATTGTTCAAGACTTTTATATTATTCACTATATTCGCCTTTAAATATTTAAGAGATAAAACATATTTATACCACAAATAAAATATGCTCACCCTTTGTATTATTATGAAAGATATTTTCCTTAAACTTAGATCCTGTAGCTACAGTAAAGGCCGACTGGATATATCTTGCATATTGTTCAAAATCCTATCATATTATACTAATGATAAGCAGTAATACAATGTGTACATATTTACTTTAATATGAAAAGTAAAAGATGGTCTACAAAAGGATCGCGCATGTATATATGTGTGCGTGTGCATGAATGTTTAGGTTCGTAGTTCTTAAGATGTATAGCAATATCTAAAAAATGAATCTTCTTGCTACAATAAATACCTATTATAATACATATAATGAAAACTTTATTCGTAATAAATAACGTACACAAAGTGGAAATATCCATGTAATTTAAAAGTAAATGTAGGATGTATTGACTGAACGCTAAGGACTTATAAAGGTAAACGACTTATGACTGTTATATTTTTCTTCTACGATATTCCTATCCTTAAATTAATTTATTTCTATACAAACACACACATATATATTGTTTTGTGGCTTGATGATGGTATATGTTTGTAGGATGCAGCTACATAATGTTGAACTGTCAGATGACAAAACGCCTTGGACTGCTGGCTGGTTTGGTTCCCAGTCCCGTTAGCAGATGTCGGGCGTAGGCACCCTCAGGAATTTCCACAAGGTCGGCCAAGACGTAGAAAACTCTTGTTGTTATAGAAAAGGAACAGCGACAGTCCTCTTGAAACTTCCAACATATTTATCTGTAAAAAAGTCAGTGGAAATTCATTGGAGCTATTTGTTTTGTGTAATTCTGTAAGAAATATCATATATACATAGAGGAGGGTAGTAGAAAGTTCTCGGCAGGTTTCTAGTAGACGAACGAGTAGGATTTGGAGTAGAAATGGACGGACTTCAAGATCATACTTCTACAGGATCATTTCTGTAGTTAGTCGGTCTTCACCTCGACGTTAATCGTTGAGTATACCAAACCATGAGGATGACGTAAAGCCATCCTTCCTGAGCGTGAGGCAGACGTTGGAGGGCTCTTGGTAGCTCTCCCCCGCCATCGATGACCGTTCGGCCCAGGCCTTACTAGGCGGGGTGAGGGAAGGATTGCTGTCTGAGTGGTCCCTTTTTAACTATATCTTTTAATTGAATAAACACTTGCAGCGTAATAAAGTTGGCATATATGCTGCGTGATGTCTAAATATTAAGACTCCCACATATAGAGAATATCGTATTACTTTTTAACTACTATAAGACGTTTAGTTACGAGAACTTGTAATGTATCATGACTATGGTAAATAACTCCAAGAAATGTCAAATCTCGACATATGAGACTAGTTGGATTTTAATCATGTAGTACGGGATTCTAAAAATCTAAGGAGTTATTAAAATAATAAACGATAAAATTAATAATCAATTCTGGGCCTGGGAACTATACCAGCCAGCAGCCCAAGGTGTTTGAACATTCGAGTAGACCAGAGAAGTACTACTGCTATTGAAATAACAATAAAATTTAATAAACTTATTTTCTTTTTTTTAGAATTTATATCATTTTCCAACTGGATACTATCCTCAAGCCACAGAACAATATATAAGAAAGACACCATTTTCCCATGGCTATAAGTAAGCTTCTCAAATATTAGGAATTTTTTATTATTAAACATTGATCGAAATGAAATAATAGTCTGCACTTTTTAAATTTCATATCTTAGACTAAATTTATATTATACCAGCCTTCTGTAAATCTGTTTAGATTGGGCAACCCCTGCGTGGCGGGCATTCTTGCTCTCTACGCAAGGAATGAGTGGAAGAGAGGACTCCACCATGTACAGGAAGAGAACCCACATTGGTCTCGCTTGGTAGCCCTATTTGTGGGATGGGATCTCTCGGACTAGACCGCCAGCCTTCTGTAAATCTGTTTAGATTGCGCAGCACCTGCGTGGCGGGCATTCTTGCTCTCTATGCAAGGAATGAGTGGTAGAGAGGACTCCACCATGGACTGGAATAGAACCCACATTGGCCTCGCATGGCAGCCCTATTTGTGTGATGGGATCTCTCGGACTACACCGCCAGCCTTTTTTAAATATTTAACAACCTAATGTATTGTTCGAGAAAAACTTTCTCAGTGGTGCTCACACGAATATATATAACTAAAATATAAATATCAAATAATGGCATTAATAAATGATTCACTCATTCTGGAATTATTTTCCTGGTCATGGTTTGACAGATTTTTTAATTTTTTTTGTGTTTATTCTCCAATTTACGACATTTGGCAAACCATGTGTTAAACGGGATATTTCTATTTCGTGGGTTTCAAACACGTTTCCATTGATAATATCATCTATCCGCATTTCATTTGTGACAAGATTATTTTTAATAATAAAATACATACAATTGAATTAAAATATTTTCAAAGCCGTTACCAAAAACTGAATTCCCAGCTTAGACAATTGAGGCAACAACTACCTCTTGAAGTTACACTCTTAAACAATGTAAATATTTTTAAGTATTTATGACAATTAATGCGAGGGAATAGAATAAAAAATCTATCTTTCCCAGCCAGGACTCGAACCTGGATCTCCTGCTTTTTTTATTTTTATTCTATTCTCTCGTATTAATTGTTTAAAATTTACGCGGGATATTAAACCACAACTAAATTAATATTTATAAATGAAAATAAAAAGTAAATAACGAGAGTCGACAAATAGCTAGACAATGTCAGCTCCTTCGAGCATAAGACGATGTATTTTCTTTCTCGTGGGTTAGGCTCTCGCTAGTGTTTTGGTTCGTCCCGGTGGTGCAATGGAAGCTACCGGCCTGGAAAGCAGGAGATCCATGTTCAAGTCGTGGCGGGGACAGATAGATTTTTTATTCCATTCCCTCGCATTAATTGTTTAGAATTTACGTGGGATAATAAAACACAACTAAATTAATATTTATAAATTACGTATTTAAGTATTATTAATGAATATTTAAGTATAAAGTGGTCTCTTTTTATGAATGTTGAAATTTTACATCAATAATGTTCTATACTTTTTGGAGTAAATCTTGTGTAGCAATAACAAACATTGACGATTTTTCAATTTGGGTACGCGTATTCCCCTAAATTCTTGTAAGTGGTTTTCAAAAAAGATGCTTATATACTAATATACTAAATATGATTTTTTTCTTTTAAAAATTTCTGTCCTTAGTGTGATAAAAAAAAAATATATATATATTTTTTTTCTNTCCTTATATATAATATTCTAAAATTATGCAAAATTTAAGATCTTTTTTAAATTTATGAAACTGAAAGAATGGAAATCATTTCATTTCCAGTGAATATGGGTATACATATAACTGTTAAATATTTACATTACAATTTAGTAACAAGTATAGACCCCTGTTCATTATTTGTAATATGAAATATTGCAGTCATCATTAAATTGTTACTGGTTGAAAATCATTCCATTGAAATTAATAAATAACAAATAACAGACTAGAGCAACTTGAGTTTGAGTTTAAATACAAAATCCAAAGGGTTATTGTAATTACCAATGAATATAGAACTATCATACCTTTTATTATTGGTTTCTGCTAACCATCTTCTGTTGGCTGTTACCAAAGATGATTGCAGAAACCAATGAAGACGGATTACAATAGGTATGATAGTTAAATAAAAAAGTTTAAAAACATTGTGTTACTTTTAAATATATCTTATTGCTTTCCAATGCAACATTTTTACTATGTACTCATTAAATTTATTTTATATGACTTTCTTTATTTTATATTGTATTTTTTCCTATACAAAATTATTTTATTAAGTAATTTAAATGAACGTTATAATATCTACCAATTCATAAAAGTAATTCAAGTCCGAGATAAGTAAACTNGCCCTGATGATGGCTTACTAGGTAAGCCGAAACGTTGGCATAAATAAAAATATTACTCCAAATTTTGGTGTATATTTTTTCTTCCTGGCCGAAACCCCGACCATTCTCATTTAATACTTAATGTTATAATATTATTTGTAAGTGCACTTATGTTTCAGTTAATGAACTAATCCTTTTGTTTTT
Source organism: Oncopeltus fasciatus (assembly GCA_000696205.2). Classification (NCBI taxonomy): domain Eukaryota; kingdom Metazoa; phylum Arthropoda; class Insecta; order Hemiptera; family Lygaeidae; genus Oncopeltus; species Oncopeltus fasciatus. Next base: position 153,083 of record KZ808547.1, on the reverse strand, counting down.
ATTTTAGGTTCAAAGTTATATTTAAAACAAAATGTATTTAATAAAAGTAATGAATAATATTATGTATTTATGTGAGTTTGTTTACATATGAGATCCCCCATCACACGGAGGGGAAGAATTTCAGGTTCCTGGTACTGTTGCGATTATGAATGATCTATGAAAAAGAAATGACTCTGAACTTCTAAAATCAAATGAATTCGGTTCCGACTGGACGATGAGTGAATTCTTCCCACCCACAGGGAATTGCCCCCTCCCTTAGCACCACAAGTTTTCGCCTACATAAGAAGAAAACATGTAGGGGGGGGGGGGGACGAAGCTGGGCGTGTCATGTATCAATTTCGGAGCTGACGGAGGGGGGGTTGCTGGTCGATTAAGCACGAGAGACTTCTGCTGACAAAATTAGATCTGCCACCACCCCTGGTTCGGCCGTTACCTACCATTCAATTTACACCTTTCGAGCACATTGGATATCACACAAATTTAGCACTTTCCATCACAATCATCTATTTACCTAAGAGCGGTATTTTGCAATTTAAATGCAAAGACAATCATTTTTACCGTGCTATCAAATTCAGAATATTATAACGAAAAATTTCACTAATTAGAAGCTGCAATAATTGTACAAATTTGGAAGAGAGGACTCCACCATGTACAGGAAGAGAACCCACATTGGTCTCGCTTGGTAGCCCTATTTGTGGGATGGGATCTCTCGGACTAGACCGCCAGCCTTCTGTAAATCTGTTTAGATTGCGCAGCACCTGCGTGGCGGGCATTCTTGCACTCTACGCAAGGAATGAGTGGAAGAGAGGACTCCACCATGTACAGGAAGAGAACCCACATTGGTCTCGCTTGGTAGCCCTATTTGTGGGATGGGATCTCTCGGACTAGACCGCCAGNAGTTTTTACTTGTGAGCTTAGTAAGAACGTTGTGATGGCCAACAGAAGAGCATTGACCGAAGAGGGTCCAGGTTCGATTCCTGGCGAGGACAGATAGATTTTTATATTCTGTTCACTCTCATTAATTGTTTAAAATTTACGTGGGATAAAAAACCACAACCAAATAAAATATTTATAAAAAATAAAAATAAAATATATTTTCGACGACTCAAAAAAATCCATTTTTTATGAGAAGCAAAAACAACTACTCATAGCTGCTTCACGAATTTCCTTACTCTCGACACCACAAAATAAATAAAGTCCAGCTTTCATTACCTGCTTAATCTGTCAGGTTTTATTAGAGACAGATATAAATTTAAAAAAAATAATAAATGACGAAATTTAAGATAAAAAAAAGAAATTGTGTTGCTTATTAAGGAAGAAATTAACGAATGTAACTGTGGTTTTTGAGAAATTCTACCTCCCCGGCCTGTCTATAATAATTCTTAGTAGTCACTCTTCTAACGCTCTTGTTGTTCTCTGCTTACTCGTACACTCTCATTCCTCTGCTAAGGAAGATTGGCGGTGTGGGGATAGGTGAGCAAGCCATTGGCTGGATTCGGTCCTACTTGAATAACAGGGTGCAGAGAGTTCAGAGGTCTGATAATGGTGCTGTTAGCAGTGAGCAGGTTAGAACAATGTAAATTTAAAAACAGATTTTCAAAATAAAATAAAAATAATAATAAAGGAAGAAATAAAGCAAAAATGATCATCTTATTTTGTTGGTTCTTAAGCCAGTAAAGTAGTGGAGATGGTTAAGAGCAAATTAGAGTTATATGTACAGTTGGAAATAAACTAAAAGACACTACAAATACTGAAATTGAAAAGTTACAGAAGAGCTAGACAGACATAATCAGAAACTGAGATAAAAGAACTTATTTGTTTATGGTCTTCAGAATAACGACGTTAAAGAGAATAATATGAAAGAATTATTTGTTAATTTTTCAAAAGATAAACTAGAGATTGACTTACCAGTTCCTGAATATGAGCAATTCGTTCTTCTGGATCTCATGAAAAACACAGGACACTAGAAACAAAATATTCTTCTCAAAGCGGAAACTCAGGAAAACTCATATAACTATACACGAAGATCTTAATGCGACGAGAAGAACACTGTACAAAAAGTGTAAGGAAATTAATGATGTTAAATCGGACTCATTTTTGGCACAATTGTAGTAATGCAAAATGGGTAGAAAATACGGATAAATAATTTAAGAGAGCTTAGTAATCTCATTCAAAACAACTAACATGGCGGGACTCAGGCGTTCAAGTGCTGCTCCTCGCGGATCTATTAAGTACTACCACAAATGGCACACAGCATTATCTAGTGGTTCTTTTAGTTACTAGTGTTCCTGTCTTAAAAACTATTGTTTGTTGTAATGGCTTACTGTTTTTCTCAGTAATTTATGTTTTACAGATTGAATATCTTGCAAATTTCAAATACCACATTTTAAAAACTTTATAGCTCAATTTTTTTTATTTTATCTATTTAAATGTAAATTGATCTTGTTTAATTTAGTATCTTCATTTTATTATATAAAAAAAAGTAGGATAAAAAATGTTCATTTATTTGATATGGATGATATATTTCTTTAATATTTTATTTCACTTTATGAATTTAGAGAGGTTTTTAATTTCATGTTTATTGTTTGTTGCTATCATATTATATCATTTGTATGGCTTACTGGTTACCTGCCATTCTCTCTATCCTTGTTCCCGAGAGGTCATGAATTTTATTCTTGACATTGATTCGGGTCATTGGTGGGACATGGAGGACCTAATAGTAGAAGAATTTGTTCTTTAAAAAGAGGTTAGTGCCTGATCTAGGTTGCTATTGGGGAAAATTAAGCAGTATTTAATGTAGTGCATATTAGATATGGATGTGCTTGCAGTGAGATTATTGCAATAATGCAAATTAGCATTTATTGACTTGTCATCAAGCCTCCTAGTTATCTTGAACAATAAAGACATGATAAGCATTCGAGTGACTCCACACATTTTGCATTCTGTGCAAACATTGGATACCATTGTCAGTGCAAAAAATGATGACAACAGCTTCTTTCTTCACATCCAAACTTTGTTGAAGGAACATGCACCAGGCTCAGTAATTCGGCTCCCTGAGTCTGAGCCTCAGGATATTTTTAACATAATTTATAAAATGAAGCTTTCATACAAGAAAACTATGGATGCCCATGAAATTGTAGCTAAAAAATTAAAAGAGAAATCAAATTCTTTATTGACTATTTTTCATGATCAAGAAGAAGAAGTTAAAAGTATTGTTAAAGAGCAGGAAGAGATATATCAAAATGCCCTAAAATAAGTGAAAGGTATGTTAATTTTTTTAAACTCAAAGAAGAAAATTGTTTCCAAAATAGTTTATTATTTATTCAACTTTATTAAATTTTAATTTATTTTACATTATTTTAAAGAAGAAATAAATAAAAAATATCAAAAGTACAAGATTGAATGTATATAAATAATGAGATTATTAAATATTTTAAAACAATATGTTATGACAATTTGCTTATATTGTGTAATAGTATATTCTGAAAAGGTCAAAAGGAGCATCTAACTAAAACACTTATTATCTTAACACTTATTAAATTCTCTCATTTTTCATTATCCTGCATCTACTGAACTTTCACTGAATCAGTCTTCATTATAGTCTGAAGTTCATCACTCAAGAGCATTGTAAACTTATCAGATCTAAATGTCATTAAGGATAAACAATGTAAGGTTGTTGTTTTTTGTGTGGTAATTTATACAACCTAAGGAAAAATATTGACAAACATTCAATATGTATTGTCTGTAAGAGAGGACTCATCCTCCTAAATCAATAAAGTATTTTACTATATCTCTCTCTTTCAGTTCCTCTCCCCTCCTCGCCAACCCCCTCCCTCTCTCTCCCCTCATTTCCCTCAGTACAGAACTACATTGGATAAGCTGAAAATATGATCTGTTAAAAATTGTATATACTCTGTATATATAGTCTGAATAAAATTAAATATTTTAATGTTCCTCGTTAGAAAAAAAAATTACACTTTTGTCTCTCTGATAATAAATTATTAAGAGCAGTAAAGTCCAGACTCCAAAAATGAGAGTTTTATTAAACTGTAATCAAATTGATATTTTCATTTCTTATTTTAATATTTAATATTTGTCAGCCAAAGAACAATAGCTAGCTACACTTCTTTTAATATCCAACCAGGTACCACCTTTTGGTTTGTCAAACATCACTTTTCTAATTGCCGGTATAGTAGTTATATAATGATGTGGATTACTTTAAAAGTAGTGTTATACGTTTATTTTCATATTATTATATTATACGGTTTTTGTCATTTTCTCTCTTCCTTGTCTCCATCTTCTCTTGATCTGTCAAGTTAAGCCTTCTCCCATCTTGCTCCAGTAGACCTACTCGATACTCGACCTCCTTCTGATCTTAAGTGGTTACATAAGGCAGGGGTATTCATTTCTTCCCAGGCTAGATGTTGCATCCCAAAATATAATAATTTCCTCTCGACTCTAAAATTACCTATTTTTTAAAAATAAACTGTAAAGCTACAGGATGCTTCTTTATATATTTACTTATTATGTTGCAACAACTCAATTACTTCAATCAATTTATTGATTTTATTATCTTCTGTAGGTTTTTTAATTTAAAAAAAAAAAGTATTTTATCACTTAAACTCAATTTTCATTGTCATTTTCAGGGTCTCATATAAACACAAGATAAAACAATATTTTTCTTTTTTGTCAAGAATAGATATTTAGTAGTTCCCTTCAGTTTGTATATACAATTATTTCATTTGAGCTTTAACTGGTATAACTCTTCCATCATGTTTTCAAAGAGAGTTAACATTTTTGATAAATACTGATTTATATTCATAATTCAAGATAAACCTTTATGAAGTTGTCTCTAAAATTGTTATCCATTTTTGAGATCAATATTTTGGCTTACGTTTTTAGCGATCAGCCCTTTCCGCCCGCAAAATATTTTTCAAGAAGGGGCCGGAGAGACCTCTAAAAAAATAAATATAATTTACGCGGGATCAACCAAGGGTAGTTATAGGCGCCAGGTATACTAAAGTTTTACCGTAATTTCAGTTCTATTGTTCAAAACAAAGGGCTGGGATAAGTCATTTGACATCTTGAAAGGATAACTGTTATGGCACCATCCTTATTTTTATTCTCCTTTTTTTCTATTATTTAGTAGTCTATTTTCAAATATTTCAAAATTTTTTTAATAATTATTATTATTTTATGCGATAAAATATTAAATTTTTAAAGCAGTAGTTCCTTGTTCTCAAAGCTACATCGAATAGCTGTATCTTCTCATCAAAATATGACGTCACATATTGTCTACTGTAACCTCCAATTTACAGGAAGTTATCGTTTCAATATCTTTCATTTGTTGATGTAACCGCTATTTAACCGCTATAACCTTCTACAACACAATTTTCCCAAGATGAATTTTGATGATGTTTCAAGTTTTTGTAAGCATAAGTTTATCGAAGAACTAAAACCAAAACTACCATCTGAAGATAAAAGATGTCTAGATTTAATATCATACGGACAAGACATTTTGTATGTGTGGAATAGTCTGGATGGAAATGTTCATTCTATTAATGTTAAACTGACTCTCAGAGATTCTGAAAGTAACAGTCAGGTAATTCTTCAGCCTCTTCAAAGCATAATTTTTTCTCCTGATAGAATTTTGCTTAACGCTTCATCATCATTACTTGCTTTAATATCAACTTCTGAAGAAAATTCTGGTATTGCAGTTATTGAACTACCAGAGAGATGGACGAACGAACCAGATAAGATAAGAGTGCCTTGCAGAAATATTGGGGACAGAGCATTTCTGGGAGAACAGTTGACACTGAGACAAGCAAAGTGGCATCCTGCCTCTCCATCAGATTCTCATCTATTGGTACTTACATCTGATGAATGTCTAAGGCTCTATAATGTATTTACTGGAGAAATTAAGTGGAATTGTTTCTTGTCTCAAAATATAAGTAGAGTTACTCTTGCCAGCTTACCATCAAAAATATCAATTGGTGATACACCTGTTGATTTTGATATTGGTCTTCCTTGTGAGGAGGACCCATCCCAACTGAAGTGGCCTGTTCTTGTGCTCTGGGGAAATGGTGACATTTATTGTGTAGAAACCTTAGTTGATGACTATAGAGAAAAGATTCCAGTTTATGGCCCATTAAGAATGTTTCCTAGCTCTGATGATAATTACGGCTCAGATGCATGCTCAATTTTAATTTTACAAACATTGCCACCCATTGTTGCATTTTCTACTTCTGTTGGTTCCATTTACAATTGTATTTTTTTGTTAACAGATGAACCACAAAATGGTTATGATAAGTCTTTGTATGTTGTTGAGTGTATTGAGCTTGAACTAGGTATTACATTAGGAGAAGATGAAGATGACATAACTACTTGTCCCATCAGGCTGATGAAAAATCCTGTTGAAAAATCTATGTATTTTGCTCTTCACAAAGCAGGAGTTCACTCTGTCATGTTACCATTAGTTTCCAAGCTTTATGAATTCTTGGATAGTAATGAAATGGTTTTCCCCCCTTACAACCATAAAAGTTTTGTTGAATATTTACTTTGTACTGGATTAAATAAAAGTTCTTCGCTAGAGGCCCTTCCACTATTGGGATGTTCGTTTATTGACTTGTCATCAAGCCTCCTAGTTATCTTGAACAATAAAGACATGATAAGCATTCGAGTGACTCCACACATTTTGCATTCTGTGCAAACATTGGATGCCATTGTCAGTGCAAAAAATGATGACAACGGCTTTTTTCTTCACATCCAAACTTTGTTGAAGGAACATGCACCAGGCTCAGTAATTCGGCTCCCTGAGTCTGAGCCTCAGGATATTTTTAACATAATTTATAAAATGAAGCTTTCATACAAGAAAACTATGGATGCCCATGAAATTGTAGCTAAAAAATTAAAAGAGAAATCAAATTCTTTATTGACTATTTTTCATGAGCAAGAAGAAGAAGTTAAAAGTATTGTTAAAGAGCAGGAAGAGATATATCAAAATGCCCTCAAAATAAGTGAAAGGTATGTTAATTTTTTTAAACTCAAAGAAGAAAATTGTTTCCAAAATAGTTTATTATTTATTCAACTTTATTAAATTTTAATTTATTTTACATTATTTTAAAGAAGAAATAAATAAAAAATATCAAAAGTACAAGATTGAATGTATATAAATAATGAGATTATTAAATATTTTAAAACAATCTGTTATGACAATTTGCTTATATTGGGTAATAGTATATTCTGAAAAGGTCAAAAGAAGCATCTAACTAAAACACTTATTATCTTAACACAAATTAAATTCTCTAATTTTTCATTATCTTGCATCTACTGAACATTCACTGAATCAGTCTTCATTATAGTCTGAAGTTCATCACTCAAGAGCATTGTAAACTTATCAGATCTAAATGTCATTAAGGATAAACATTAAAAATATTGTTTAACTACTTTGATTTTAAAAGTTAAAGGCTGACTTTGACTATGAAGGGAAATAGATCAATGAAGTTTCTGCCATTAGAGTTGGCATAGACAAATTGGGAAAGGAAATAAAAGGAGACACTTAAGTCTCATTGTTGACTCTTATATATCTTTTTTACTGAGTTTAAACTTGTATTAAAATTTTATTGAACATAGATTGTATAACTATTATTTTTTTATAATTTTTTAGCTAATAATAATGAAGATGATGGTGAATCAATTAGGTCTTCATTTAAACTACACCTCTGCTCTCTGCCCCGCCAGGGTAGCTCAGGGGATGAGGCTGCGGGATCGAATCCCGCCCAGGGTAAACTTTTATCTATAAATAAAAGCATGACCTGAGCCATAGATGCTTAGAATAGGGTGGCAACCTGTAGGTAGGCCCCTTCCTCCAAGACCCTAAGGCTTGAAAAAGTGGCTAACACACACAAAAAAAAAACAAAAAAAAAAAAAACTACTTTTCCCCCCTTTCCATTTTAGCCCAAAAAAAATTGAAAACAATTTAAAAAAAGAGAAGAGCCCAAATGCCAATAATAAAACGGTTTTTTTACTTTAATAAAATGTGAAATGAACTTATTACTGAATAGTTCTAACTCTGAAAGGCAGCCTTAACTAAAATAGTTGCAGTATAATTTGTCAATTTAGTGACTATTTTATACTTAAGGCCTTGGAATCAAATTTTAACAATAATTAAAACTGATTTAAAAAAGAAAAAATTTAAAGAAAGATCCTAAAAGATATATTATCATGGAATTTGTTTCTTGTCAAAAATGAAGCCTTTGACCTGTTCGGGCCTCCAGCCTTGTTCTAACTGGACAACTGTAGCTCTCTGTTTAAGAGAAAGGTAAAAAAATAGATTTCAATCTAATTTGATCAAGTTGCCAATAAATTTAATTTCCTAAATAACAAAATATGAGCGAGAGCATTACACAGTTGGTAATTGTGTGTCCCCATTTGATCCTACTTAGGGGCTAAAGAGCTTTAATTTATTAATAGTTATTACTTTGTCATGTCTCATATATTTTTAATTTTAATTTTTAAGAAAAATAAACTACTAAGAAAAGGTCCAAGCTGTTGTGGTCTCAGGAGTACTATTGACCTATACTATAATTAATATTAGGAACTTTCATTTTCTTATTTTAGTTTTCTAATATATTTTTTTTTTAATTTTATTAGGTATTCAGAAATAAGTGAAAAACAAATGAGTCTCATGTGTCGAATGGAGAACGTCCTGAGGAATGTGTGCAGTGAAGGTAAACTTTCAGAGCGAGAACGAAATGCTGTTGACTACTTAGAGAGTGTACAACGGAAGATGGAGGCATTCAGGAAGGAGATAGTACGAATAGAGGCTGCTGATCGCCATCAAGAGAACTTGGTTGGGGAGCGTGCAGACTCACTAGCAAGGCGTGGGATTGATTTGGGGGCTACTAGGGGTCGCACAATGCGCAAGCAACTTCATAACCTCACGACTGAGATAGGTCTTGTAATGCGACGAATCAAGGCCATAGAGGAAGCTGTTCCTGATTTACTCTATATGCCTAAGTACTCTCCCTTACGTTTTAATTGACAAAGACTTACTGATGCGCCTTCCATCTGCCAACCGAGAGGAAAAAAGTAAGGTAGTATAAACTGCAAAGAACTTGTAGGAAGACAGTAGGATTAAGAAATTCCTATTTTCAAGGTGCTAATCAAGGATTTATTCCCCTTATTCAAGATATTAGAACATTTCTGCTGATCATAAAATTTAAAAAAAAAGGCATACTGATTAGAACATTCTTAAACTGTCTGTGATTAAAATGTGTTTTTTATAAAAGTAGCATTTTTATTATTTGCTTTTTGAAAATAATAAATAAAGATAATATAAGAACTTTTTCTGTTTTGGAAGTAGATGTAAATATGACATTTATGCTTTATATTTCTTGAAAGAGTGGGAAAATTTTGATTAAAATCTCTTTTCATCCACAAATTTTATTTATTTTCAAGTATTTGATTAATTTCTAAAGTCTGAGTTCATTATTTATTTCTGAACGCTGTTTAAGTATTTAGCATAGCCTAAAAATAGGCAAACTGAAGTTTGGCCAAAAATTAATGCCAAAAATCACCAATTTTGATGTAAGTTTTGTATACTCTATAAAAGTTATTTCTAAAATTCTAATGTAATATTGTTGTTTATTGGTAAGCAAAATCATATTTTTTAAGAAAAGTTAATATCCATGTATACTTATATAAACAATTTTGCATTATTAAAATATTAAAAAAATATAACATGATCATTTATAATATTGAATTTTTTCAATGCTAATTATAAAAAGTTACAAATACTTGTGTGCTAATGTGTGTAATTTTTGCTTGTTCATAAATAAATCCAATAGAAACTGCTCCAGTTTCTGTTCAAGAATAGAAAATACTCTAGATGTTGTGTTATTGTTTTCTACGTGAAAATAAATATTTAAATGATCTATCATAACTAGTTTTTTCAAGTAATGTTACTCTGAATAACAAAAAAATTTCAATAACCAAATTCTTATGACAATCAACTTTTCTATTTAAAATTTTTCAACTTTAAAATTGTAAAATTCAATTTAATCCATAAGCATTAATAATTAATAAAATAAGCTGCACTTCATAAGTTATTATTACTTTTGAAATAAAAATTTAGCATTTACTTAAAACTATTAATAATAATAATAATTCCCAATTTATGTTTCTTTCTCCTAGTTTCATGAAAGTAAATTTATTTTTTCTGAAGAAGCTTTCTACATTATATTATTGCCTTATTTATTTAAGTATATCATTCATTATTTGAGGTATTTCTCTCACCAATTAAAACCGATGTGTTAGATAAATTTTAAAAGTTAGAATTGAGATAAAATAATTTATTAAGAATTAAGATAAAATCATTTATTATGTTCATCACTATTATATAATTAAATTGCTTCAATATGTAATATTTACAGAAGAAAACTGAATAAAAATGGTTTGTTGAAAATATAATATAAAACAGTTTATAATCATATACCTTATAAAAAAAATTATTTGCAATTTATTGATTTCTATAGTAGATTATTAGAAGAACAAAAATGAGTGATTTTAGTTATTGGTTTTTTAATTAAGTTATTTTCGAGTTTAGAACTTTAATGTAATATTTATTATTTCCTTATAAATCAATTAAACTGTGTTCTCTGAAGCTCTAGTTCAAACTGTAAAAAGAAACATTTTGAATGCTGATTAAAATTGTGTTTTGGCAACTATTATCAATAAACAAACTTTCATTAAATTTATCTAAACTTATTTACTTTAGTTTATTTATATTTAATGCCTAATTGCATTGGGCAGCTAAAATTAATTACTTTATTACTTTCTTGTCCTCTTTACATTTTTTCAGGAGTTTAAGTGTATAAAAAATTTATTTATAATATTTTAACCTATCAGAAGTAGAGAAATTTTTAAACCATAGATTTTTTTTTCTTAGAAAACTCCCATTTAAAAATATTTTTCATATCAGGTATGCTATAATAATATTGATAAATAAGATCTGTAAGCTTATTCTATTGAAGTTTGTCAGGATGGTGCAAAACTGGAAAGAATAAATGAAGAAAAAATAAGCATCCTTTACCAAAAAATATTCATTATTGACCTTGGACTTAACACATTTGCAAGGTCAGTGATAAGAAATGAATAATTCGTTTCTTATTTTAAATGGACTGAAATTTTGATTAGTGATGTTGGTTTTAGCTATTAGCTGCTACAATTTTGATAAGCTAGTGAACTTTATGTTATTTTTCTAAACCCTGATGTTCAAAGTTTTTTCATCATATTTTGACCAAAAACAAGTGAAGAGCAGATTTTCAAAATGCCCTTTTCTAATTTTGCTTACCTCGTGAATTTTGACAGAAAAAAATGGAACTTTTTAAATTCACTAAATATTTCCAATAAAATTTAAATTATGTTGTTTAAACTCTTGGATATATATTCTCTTAAAACTAAAACATTATCTCTAGTGAATCATTTTTTGACTTTCTAGGAACTAAGCAATGGTTACTTGTGATTAATACTTTGCTACCTGTTAAAGTAATAATAATTAGTCTTTCACTATGTATAAATATTCAAGTATTAATAATTAGTAGTTTTTCTTTATCTTATATATTTTTTTAAAAACTAATTTAGATTGTCATTCAGTCACTGTTTCATATATGCACTAACCCATCTGTTACATTTTATATATTTTCAATCAGTTTTTATGAAATATTTTATGTAATGTATTTTGCACTTAACTTTTATTTGACTTTAGTTTAATTCTAGTGGAATTAAGTCCTTCAAATTTAATTATGTAATTGATGTTTTTTCTTTATTGCCTTAAGTACTAATTTGGTTTAAATTATTATTATCAAAGTAATATAATGAGTAATTGTTAATTGTATATATGTAAATAAGTATTACAAGTCTCTTGCTAAGATCATATTTCTTAATAAGTAATAAGACAACTATAATATCATATATGGTCTACTTTCTTCTATTATATTTCTTTTGTTTTGTATGTATTATGTTATTCCTTCATATAATGAAGTAATGTATTGACTTCAGTTGGTAACTTGTATATTATTTTTCTTATAATAAATGATGAAAATTTACTTGTTTTGTTACTTATTTTTTGGGTCTATGAGCAGAAACCAAATATTCTTTCTTCTGTGTTTGTAACATTGAGGAATGGTCCAAACTTGAAATTTAGCATAATTTTTTGTAATATAAATTGTCATTATCTTAACCACAGCTTTAACAAAATAAAATAACTCTTATTTATTGTAAGAAGCAAGATCTCTCTTTTCCCATAATATTTTCTTATGTCTGATGAGCATTGTCATTAACTCTGCTAATTGCTGTTTATAATTTTTCTCTCCACCAAATGAAAAACTTATTTCTCCCTTCCATCCACAAGAATATGAAAAAAAAAAAAATGTCACAGAAACTGTCTAAACTAAGTATATGTATTTTCCATGTTTCATTAAAGATGGACATAAATAAAAATTAAGTGTAATTTATTTAATCTTATAAATCAGAAAGAGTACTGTAGTAGTCGAGCCAACAATTTGTCGTAATGTTGTAGCCAGCTAAGGGAAGGATTTACACTAAATGTGAATAAACTTATACTAAACACTGATTTATTAAATCAGGATGTTATACATATTTTTTAACAGGTTGATGTACAGAGGGGTGTGTCCTGGTATCCACAATGATATCTCATTGTCCTTCAAGAAAGTCAGTGAGATATCCTCTCTTTTAATTTTCATCTGTAACTGTGAGATATGATTCTCATTTCTGTTTATAATAATAAACCTTTGGAATCAACAATAAACAAACAATTATTGAGAGGGAATAGAAAATAAAAAACTATCTGTCCCAGCCAGGAATCGAACCTGGATCTCCTGCTATCCGGGCCGGTGTACTTTCCAGTTATACTACCAGG
>KZ808547.1:128636-138799 GCA_000696205.2 Oncopeltus fasciatus | reverse complement strand
AATTATATATATAATTATATCATATAATAACCCATTCTTGCTTCTTTGAGAGGAAAATTATCTTCCTTAAAGTATGGAAGGATCATAGGACATGCCAAGGCTCCCTTGTCTGATACAAACCGAGGGTGTTATCTTTATGAAGATGTAGGTTTTTCCTGGCCCTGTTCCTTTCACATGCTTAAAATTTTATATACTAACCATTTCTGGTTATTATTTCTTATTCCTTGTATGGGATGGTGATAGCTTCCTCACTACTCCACCATTGCTAAGTGCTCTGCTGTAACCTTACTCAAGAAGGGTTTCCCTGTTTGCTTTATGTATAGCCTGCTTCTGTAAAAATTGACCCTTCCACTCTAAAACTTAGGATTAAAGTAAATCTTCAAATCTTACCGTTTAATTTCACAGTGTTTCACCTAAAATATTTTTCTTGCAAAAAAATAAAGTTGTGCTGAGTTCATTGCTCTTACTACAGCTAAAAAACTTTTTCAAACTTCAGGTAATTGTTTTGCTCAATAACAAATTTAGCCTTTTGTTTTGATACCAAATGAAAATAAGTATACTAAAATTATGCTACAAATTATTCAACAATTGTTTATTTTATTTGTATTTAAGATAATTAAGAAAGAACTAGGAGCTCCTTCCCCTACCCTTTCCTTTCGAGAGACCTAAACCCAGACCGATCTTCAAATACTTCTTTATTCAGTGGTCTTTTTAATTTTAAGATTAATTTAGCTATTTTCTTTTATTTACCACCTAACAGTATTGAAGCATAGGAAATTTGACACTTGGTCTCAATAGCATATTGCATTTTATTAAAAGAAAAATTTCCTCCAAAAATAAAAAAAAAACCTGGAATTTATCTTTTAATGTAAAATATTCAAGATAAATAAATAATAAGATAACTGTTGCCAATTATAATTGGTTCAATAGTTACCCATCACAAGGTGAAAAATATTTCCTTTTAAATAAATATATTCAATACTAGGATAAATTTATAGTTAGAAAAATTATATAAGTCCTTTAAGGTAATTAATGTTCTAGTTTTATAAAAATAAAGAGGTGGTAGAAGGTATTGATTTTAATCATAAATTAGTTTCAAATGTTTTATTTCAATAAATAAATCACATATGTATAAATAATAAATAATTATGACTAATTCATAAAATTAAAATATATTACAACTACATTCAGTCTATTATAGCTCAGTTTGAGCTTCTAAGAGTTGTTCAAGTATTCATATTTGATTACACTAACAATCCCTAGACCATGTTAGTCAACAATTACACTAGTTCAGTAGATATTTTTTTTAATGAAAAAGTGTAATTATTTAACTTAAGTATAAAATATACAAACAGATATAACCTTTTCAAGTTTACTGTCATGTTTTCATTGAAAACATATTACTGAAGAAGATAATAAATGCTTTAAACATTATAAACAAATATCGGGCTAATTTTGAAAGAATCGCTCTCTGCAATAAATAAGAAAAGTTAAGATCACTCTCACATTTTAATTTTTTTATTTACTCAAATAATAATATTAATATCAAAGGAATTAGATGTTAATAATTTAGTATATTGGAGATAACTAAATAACTTTATTCATCTATTTAGGTATATATATCCAGAATAACACCGCATTTAGTTATAGTATTATTATCTGAGACTACTTAGAGGTAACAAGAATTTCTAACTGCTATATTTAGATTTTGATTTTTGAAAGCCATAATAGGTATTAATTGGTTAAGTTTTTTAAGTAGGTTATCATAATATACTTATTAATAGAAACTAAATTTTCTTCTCGAGGTTTTGATTTATATCTGCACAATAAACAATTGATAAAGCAGCTTTATATAATTAGGATTTATAATNAAAAATAAATATATTGGACATTTAGACTTTTAAAATTGATCAGATACTTTCCTTCCTTGGAATAATAAAAATGAATAATTAAATAATAAGTATTGCAAATAAATTTTACTCACAAGTTATTCCACGAAACCTATTTTTTTACTAAGAAATTCCACAGTTTACTTTTTCTTTCTCTTTCTTTGAAATAGCCTATATTTTAATTTTTAAATTTTAGCATTTATAGCTTTTTTAGTTTAATGGCATTGTTTGGTTGATTTTCTGAATGTTTCATTTGCCCTACATTTAATGAAAAGTAAGGATTTTAGAGAAAAATAATTGCTAATGAATATTAATGTGGATTTAAATTAAGCCTACTTGAGCATTTCATAAAATGTTAGATTTTACAAAAATATTAATTCATCTTGAATTAATTACTTGAAGCATTGCTTTGATAATGATACAATTGAAGACTATGTATGCTTGCAAACTTTTCTGGGAGTACATGCATTCCCAATCAGCCATGAACTTGTTAGAAGATCCAAACTTCTCCTTATAGACTACTTATTTAGTCTATGGCTGACGTGGAAAATTATTGTCAAAGAAATTTATTTTCACTTCTCTTTTTTAGCTAGGGACTTAATCCCTTACTAGCCAGAAACTACACCAGCTTTGTAAATAATCTATGAACTTGTTAAAATTCTCTCAAGATGTAGTATTAAAACAAACCGATAGAGAAAAGGAACCCTTTTAATGCCCTGGAGTATTATTAAGTAGCAGTTATAGATACAGCTACAGATGCAGTAAATTCTGTATAAGGCTGTAGGTAACAAACTACTTTGGAGATAAAAAAAACCAATATATAAATTTTAAATTGTAAATGAAAAATAAATTTTTTGCTTTATAATTTAGCTAGCAACCAGAATTAACTGTTTTTAGCATTTTTAATCATAATAATAGATAGAGTTAAAATGTATAGAAGTTATGGGGCTCAAAAATTTTTATTTCAGTGAAGAAATTCCTTAGTTTTCATAATAAATAAAACTTCTTTCTTTAAGATGGAACTTCATTCTTTAAATTAGAAATAAATTTTGATGTATGGGAAATTTTCAAGATCCACAGTTTAACCATTTCAGAAAGAATGTGTTAGACTCGAATCAAATATAAAGATTTAAACAAAAATTGATATGTAGCTCTATGATGTATTGACAAAAGAACATTATAGTGAAATGAATACAAAATTAACAATAAAAAGAAACCATACTGTTAAATTTTAAAATATGTATTAAGTTTATTTTTTTTACTTTTGATTAGGCAGATGGAAGCCCTTTATTTGAATAGCTTACTAAAAAATACTATGAACTTAATAATGATTGCTGAATTGAAAATATATTTTATCTAAAAATATTTTATAGAGTGATAAATGTACTATTATTCATTATTAAAAATATTTGAGTTTTTTTAAAAATCATTATTTGTAATTTTTGAATCACTAGAAAAGCAAAGCTTCGACATTTCTGTTTGTAAGTCTCATAAGAGCAGATATTGGGAAAGTTACTTAGATTGTGTTCGAGAAGCCTGCTGCTGTGACGGAGTTGGGATTTGAGCAGAGTAGGGCAATTCATGGTTGGACCTGCCAAGAAATGAGGCTAGAGGGAAGGGAGTTGTGGTTGCTTCTAGTCCACTTCTTCCCCAGAGACTCCATCCACTTCCACCTCCACTGTGCTCATCATAGTCGTGATGATGGTCATCGTGATGGTCATAGTGATGCTGGTGATGAGCATTCTCGTAGTAGATCACCTAGGAAGAAGACATGATGATCATCAAGTGAGAAAATTTTTAAGAATAATTTTTGAATTAAAAAAAAAGAGTATTTCATTATTAGTAAACATCAGTAAAAATTAAAAAAAATCAATCTTACATCAAACATACATTTCTTAAGCATTTAAATTTTCATTCAGTGACTAGACTGCATAATTAGCTCAAAATAATCAAGATAATCAATTTGTTAGCATAAGAAGACTTTTGGTAAAGTCTTTAAAAATGATCCAGCCATTAATAGGAAAGGAATATTATTTTAATGCTTTATATCAAGTTTTGTGCAATAAAACTCATGCGGATCGACTTGAAATTGAAGTAGAAATTTTCCTAATCCATTGTTGGTTTTCAGTTAAACCCTTAACCTCTCTTAATCAAACTATTAAATCTAGTTACATTGTTTTAAAGTTAAAATTATGGCCACTGATGATTGTGAAAAATTGATAGTCAATTGTTGGATTACAGGTTTCACTCCAAATGATGATTTATTTGTCTATGGCAAATTTCTCTCTGTTTATGTAACAATTATGTAGAGAAAAAATGGTATCACCTATTTTAGGAATTAACCGATTTAATTATATTCAATTGTTTTTATAAACACTTATTTAAATATTTCAAAAATCAATGGTAAAAATTATATTTTTAATCAATTCTAATTAATGGATAAACCTTCACAAAACACACACTCAAATAACTTAAAGATAACAAATCCCTTGTTATCCTAAATTTTTGCAAATTAACTCTAAATACATTTAAGAAGAGCAATATCACTGATTAGCTTGAAGTGATTTTTTTCTTTAACCTCAATGGCTTTAAGTCTGATTCATAAATTTTTCTGCTAAAAATTTACTATAATTCAGAAACAAATACAATCCCAATAAATCTTATTTGATTAGCAGGCAATCTTAATATATTACAGGATACATTTTTTCTCCCGGAACTTGTACTTGAAAATGAGATAGTATATTTCACATCAAAGTAATTGTAATTCCTATTTTTGAGTCTGTACAGCGTATTAAAATCATTTATAATTCTACTAATAAATTTTCATTTTATCATAATTGTTTTGAAAAAAAATATATCGTTAGTTTTATTATTAATTTTGATAAGTTTATTATTTTAGAATAAAACATTCTATGATATTTTACCTTTTGGGGGTGATGCTTGTGTTTGATATCAACCCAGAGTTTGACAACATGGATGAGGACATATATTGTGGCCAGAGCAACTGCTTTGAACTGTAGGAATGTCTGGAAGGCTGTGAGTAACATCTTAAGTTTACTTTTAATGAGGAGAGCAATCAGAATTAGTTTGATGATGGCTTTCTTAATAGCTTTTATCTTCTTCTTCTTCTTGTGTGATCTTGATGCAGCTTCATTATTATAAGAACCTGAAAGAAAATAGCCTCATTAGTTTTGAAACTTCACTTTATGTATATCCATGTTAAACTTTCTGAAGGAATTAGTCAGCGTAACTTTATTAGAGAGAATAAAGCTGTGTAAAAAAACTTATGTTACAAATTAGTCTATTTAAGAGGAGTCTTTTTTATGAGCAATAAATGTAATTGTCTTCCTTTTAATCCTCAGGACTAAAAGGTTTTGATTGTAATGTCATCTTTAGATTGAAATTGCACAAACTTTACATTAATAGATCTAACTTACTTTTTATAAAATATTTCACTGTTTTTATTATATAAAATAGTATAATTCTAATACTTTGAAATATAAAGCTTTATTTAAAATATTATACAGTTTATAAAGAGAATAACAATCATTTACATATTTCCACAGTAAAATAAATTAAATGATAATAATAGTAATGATTTTTAGTAAATGTCCCCAATCTGTTTATTTAACTGTTGATTATTTTTAGTAAGACTTTTGAATCATTTTTTTTTTAAATGCACAGAGTTATATTTCTATAATACAATAAAATTCTTTATTTAAATAAGTGAGATATTTAAATATAATTTGTTTGTTATTTCAACCTGAATATTGTAATGCAGCCAAAACCAGTAGTGAAATACAATTATAACAGCAAGACAATCTATTTCATATTCTGTACTTCATAGAAAATAATAATAATAAATTATTTTATTCAAAATTTAAAATAATTTAAGGTTATTGGCTCTAATAAAGCATATATACAAACCTTTATTTTTAAGTTAGCTCATTACCACCTTTCACTTTGAAATTTAAAAATCCAAATCAAATTGNACGCAAGCGTATGGTATACGTTTAAAAAAAATAATTATTTAAGATTTTTAAAAAGAGTTATTAATTGATGAGAATAAATATATACATTTTGTAAACTGTACACTTCCAGCTCGCAAAACATTATTGCAATTGATCCCTATGTGCGTCCTGTGAAGATAATACTGCTGACATAAATAAATGAGTTAATGGGGTACAGAGTACCTAGCATTATATTTGACATAATATATATATATATCCTTCCTTGCAACCACAAGAAGGAGAGGGTTACTTACATGCCGCCTTTTGAGGACCCATGGTACTAATAAGGCTTTTATTTCCCAGTAAAAACCAGCCCTGGCATTAATGACCATTAGGCTGCCACGTCTTATTTTTTTTAAAAACCAGCCCTCTGTGGGACTTCAAGACCTGTACTGAAACCCTTGGTTAAGCTGGTGCCGTTCTTTCAGATAGGTACTTAATTATTTTATACAAGGTGAACTTATAATGACAGGTACAAGATGAACTTATAATGACAGATTTACTATGCAAAGAACTGATCTTCGATCATAGTGTCAAATATCACAAAAAGCAATGGATGCTGCGACTCTATCTGCTTAGTGCTATTAATAAGTCATAATAATCCTCCTTAATTTTTAATTCTGATTCCACTGCAAGGGAATGTGGTGTTGATCTGCATGTTAGCTATAGAAAAATATCTGAAATCTTTATTTTAGCGGATTTTCCCTAAGGAAGTCAATCTGTTCAAATTGTTACCATTGAAAAATTCTGCAGATCTAAAAGAATCCTGCTTGGAGGAGCTATAAATAAAGTATTTTGTATATATGTACTTATACATCGCATTTTATATATATATTTTATTATTTTTTTTATATATACACCTGATCGGGAAAGGAACCGAATTCGACATATGAGCTTTTTCTTTCAATGGCTGAAATATAAATTGAGGAGTGAGGTTATAGAGGTAGATCAATATTTAAAATCAAAATATCTTCGTTACTATATGTTTTTTGAAAATAATTTTGCAACAAAATAAGTGTGAAATGTAATTTTCTAATGACAATATTGTATACAATTTTTTATAAAATTTACATTAAGCATTAATATATATATTCATACTTATATTTGTGAGGATTCAAAGCAGGAAGAAAGGAGTAATACTGGCTCAGCTATTTGAGTCTAAATGTATATAGCTTATTTGGGATACTGACAATAATAATTTGCTACGATAAAAATTAAAATAAAATCAGACTATGGAGAGAGTGAATTATTTTCTTAAGCAGCTACAATAATTTTTTTTCTCGGCTAACTCATCACTTTTTCTTTCTTACTCAATAATTGACATCATATTTGGAAGATTATGATAACAGCCAAGAAAATAGCTTCTTGGAGTTTTGCCAAATGTCATGGAAAGCTTTCAGGTTCTGTTTTTAGGTAACATCCCATTTCATTTTTTTTTCTCATAGTTTGCCAGATGTTAGATTATAGCTTTTACTAATGGCATCCTTTTGACCACATAACGTCATAGGGGATAATAAAATTCATAAATAAAATTAGTGTTAATGAACTGTGTTATTTCTTACCATTTCTAAATTAGTTCCTATAGTACCTATGTACTGTTTCAGGTATACCTTAATTACTATTTTGAAAAAATAGATAATCTCTGGGTTATTTTTTTTAATAACTTGATTAGTTGCAATTTTCTTAAGATAATGAGATAATTTATTACTATCTTAAATCAATTTTTTTTTTTTTTGGTAGTATTGTTTCCTTGTAAACTTTTGTTATTTTCAAAAATGGTTTATTCCATTTTTTTTTGGACAATGATGAATTAGTTACAGTTGGATGACATATTAAATTAGGAGATTAGAATTTAAAGGGATTAGAACCTATTAAAATCATTAAATTTGTCCGAGATTTGAAGAAAGCGTTGGTGTTCTCTATTAGTGTATTTTCTTAAAAAATAAACTATTGTAATTTATCTGAAAATCAAATCCGCAATCCCCCCTTTTTAAGAAAAATGATAACAAGATGGTTAGTTGGTTTTTGATACCCTAGTAGGGAAAATCAATCAATGAGTATTAAACAAAAATATATTTGTGAACAAAAAATTGTTTGATCAACATTTCGGCCTGAATTCCTGGACTTCTTAAGGGTTTTGTTACAAAAACAAAACAAAAATTAACAAGATTACCGATAGTTCCTTCTTACCCCCCCCCCCAATATTACCGATAGCTCCTTCTTAACCCCCACCTTATTTCCTGTTACTTATAAGTTTTCTCTATCTACTTATAATATATATATATATATANTACAATTTCAGCCCCCAAAAAAATTTATTGAACGGTTTGTAATTGGCAGCCTAAATACCAAATTTTATTTTTGCATTTTAAAATAATTGAGCCTGTAAATCCTCATCTGTTTTACCTTTTATTGTATAAATGTTAAAGAGTTAAATTTGACACTTATAGTATTATACTTTTGTTTTCTTAACTTTACCAAAGAGAATTACTATTTTTCAATCAAGTGTTAAATGAAGGCCAAGTGGTCTTTCTCACAATGTATTTATTTAAATTTGAGCACTTTCAACCTTATTTCATCTTCAGAAGCACTGAACGAGATTCCATGGGGCCTATACCTCTATTCCTAGTTTCATAGGTATATGTTTGTGGAGGTATCATCTCTCATTTCCTGTGTTTCTAAAGATGACCTTATAATGTCAAAATCATTCAAGAGTGCATAAATATAAAGTGGAAAAGTCAACTTGGCTTTTATTATTTTATTTATTTTATTATGGGGTATGGGTCAGAAACCACAGGATTTAACCATGATATGGTGAAGTAATCAACCAAGTGTAGGTTATAGGGGTAATCCTTATTCCTGGTTTCCCTGATTTGGTTATAATTTTCAAATCAATTTTAATTTCAAGATTATGAAACTTCTTATATAAAATTTTAAATGATTATTGAATGTAACTGAATATTTTTTAAATTCTAAAAGAAAAACTTTCGAAATTCATTTTGAATTTTTTTTATATTATGTATCACAATTTGTTTTTGCGACAAAATTCAGTAAAATGAGGCTTTGTTGTCATTATATTATATATTATTATTAAATTTTTTTAAATTTACTTACTATTGATTTGTCAACTATTGTTTGTCACTAAACATTGTTTATGTAGAAAAGTTTATATGAATTTATATATGAAATTTCGAAAGCAACGATGCTTTCTGTATAAACTAAGGTTATAACGCTACCATCTATAATTTATAAAATTTATCAGATAACATTTGAAAATTGTTTTAAAATAGTCCATTACTTAGAAGCTGCAATCAAAGATGGACACAAATAGGAGAAAATGATTCATTTGTCCTTACAAGCTGGAGTGATCAATATGTCTGTAAAAGATGTCGCTAAGGCAGACTCTAGAATATTCTGAAGGGAAAAGTGGGGGAATCACTCAAAATATTGGACGATAAATTTTTGAAATTAAATTTTCATTAAGATCAAAATACTTTTTCATAATACTAAGCATTTTATATATTGCGGTCTTCCTTTAAATCCTCTTCCCCTTCCGAAAATATTCGATTCTGCATATATCACTGTCAGCACTTTGTTCAGCCAAATTATATTACTAGTTCCCTTTCCCCATTCCGAAAAACCTACCGTTTCGAGAGGAGGTAGACTCGGACTCCCTGGCAGACATTTAAGGACAAATTTATGGAGTTAAGGTAACAAATTGCCTAGTGTACATATTTAAAGATTATAATAAATAAGAATATTTAAAAATAACTTTAGGGTGAGATGAAGAAACTAAGAGCTGCTGTTTTGGTGACAGAGGAGCCAGGAAGGCGGATGTAGGCGGGGAAGTGGTCACTCTACTCCACAGAGGTTAGTTGACTCAAACTACAACATCCGGATACCAGTCCTACCTCTTTGTATCTTCACCCTTCATCCTTCACCGCTGAATTTATTACAGACTTTCTCTTTATCATCTAGATTTTTCTATGTGGCTTTCTAATCTTCTCCTAACGATTACGAACGACACCAATCATTTTTGTTTTTGCTGTATAAAAATAAATTCAATGGCTACTAATACGAATTTACAGTAAATTTTGAGAGTATTAACGGCTCAACAAAATAATTGTAATTAACCTTTTTTTCGTAAGAAAATCAAACTACTCAACTTGACATTGGGGCCACTTAATTTTTTTTTTCTATTATTTACCAATGCTTCATACGAGAAACTAAAATATTAAAGTTATGTGTCCTATATAATATATAT
>KZ808547.1:81281-92070 GCA_000696205.2 Oncopeltus fasciatus | reverse complement strand
TATATATATATATAATTTATCTGAATTAAATTGGAAAAAAAAAAAAAAACTATTGTGTAAAATATTTAGATGTGGTGTGACGTCATAATTGCAACTTTGATTCATATTGAAAATGCGGAGAAAAAGAAAATATTTCATTGTCAGACAAAAATAAAATGAAAGGTATTCAGTATCGTAGCAGGTCTTCTGGGAAGACGCAGCCTGCGGTGAGGAAATAAGCTGTTATAAGCGGATGTAAGACCTGCGAGGTACCACGCTAACGGTGCATAGAGGTAGGAGTCGTGTAGGTAGTAAGTGGACCAGCGAATGGAAGTTCGCTTCCCCCACGTCTCTACGTTTTGCAATATTTCCCTCTCTTTGTGCGCCATTCTTTCCGCACAATATTACTGAGGATGTGAATATACAATATGGAGGAACGGAGGAATAATTTACATTAAAAAAACTAAAATCTGCAGCGGGTAAAGAGTTTATAGAAATAAATCACACAGTTACTATTATTATTAGTTCCTAGGTAGGATGGGAGGAATATATGGAAAACACTCATAAAAAATCTGTGATGGGATCTGAGCTGGTTTTAAAATAGCTCAGTTTGTATGACAAAAACATGTTTCATACATATTGATTTTAAATACAAAGTTGTATTACTTTATTTATATTATTTACTTTTTCAATTTACTGCTTCAATAAATTATCATAACATTATTATTCAAGTTTTATCTTTTTAATCTTCATAGAGATTAATATGAACAATATTCAATATATAGCTATAGTTTTGACATTAAAAGTTAATAAGAGTAGACTAAAATACGTCATTATGAAGGAGGCAATCATAGGAGGCGGCAAACCGTGGTCAAGAGGGTAGTTACTTTGTCGCACTCCACAGGTAATGTCTATTTCACGCCATTCATACGTCACAGCCTCTACTTTACCACTCTAATTGCACTTCTAGCCTCTTTGGTCTAATCAAACAGGCACTGGTTATTTCACCTAGAGAATGATCCTAACTTAAGTCAAGGTGCTGTTTTTCACATGAAACAAGAAAATTATGTTGACCTTCGCAGAAGAAAATAATAATTTGAGGGGGGGGGGGGGAGAGAATCTAAGCTGGTTTTAGCAATATTCTCAGTTTGTATGACAAAAAAAAAAGTTTCTGCATATCGATTAAAATCCTAATTTTATTGCTTTATCTATGTTATTTATTTATTTGCTGCTTCATCAAAAATAATATTTTAAAAAATATACAATATTATTAAAGTTGCACCTTTAAAATATTAATATCAACGATACATTTGCAATTTTTCTATCATATATACATTTTACAGGTGAGACATCCAAAAATGGAAACTTTTATTAAAGAAATATTTTTTTATAGAAACATAGTCATTTATACATCATTTAATATTGTTGTTAATATTTTCATTATTATTATTTCTTCACCTTAGTATTAATTTAAATTAATTTCTATTCTTTTTTTTTTCAATTAAGAGCCAGCTGGTCCTTACTAAATATACATTAAAAATGTACAGTGGATGTTTTTATGAACTTTCATTTTTTTTATTACTCATTAGTAAATGGTTTTATTTGCAATTTTATATTTAGAGAAATATAATGTATTTTTATTTTATATTTTTATGCATCTCTGTATACAAATGCCTTATTAATCTAATATTTGTTTTTGAGCATAAGGTAGTAAGTTCCCAGAACAAGGGTAAAACACATTTCTATTTAAATTTTGAATTTTTCAATATGCAAAAACGGTATGTTTGAAACAACAAAGTCTAAAAGCTGTGAGTACGGCTTTAATCGAGAAATAAAACCTGCCGAAGGTGTTTACAATTGAGGATGGTATATATTCCCGCCCCGTGACCTCAAACTCAGTCCATTCCAAACTGTGCCCACACAGGAGAATGCGTTCAAATGAAATCTTCTTCGAGAAAGTTCTGCCAGATTCTTTATCTCATCAAAAGACCCTTCAAAATGTCAATTCTGATACCAATTTTGGCACATCAGATGGTTACAGATGGACTTTCTCTTTGGATGAAACAGATAACCTATGCCTATATTTCCCGCCTTCTTTTGTGGCTCCAAGCATGCGATACGCGTGGACTGACATTTAAAACTTTAAATATTCAATCTTCCATCGATAGCAAATTCCCATGGATTATATTACTGTTTTTCATGTTTCTATTATAAAAGACTGAAATTACATAGAATATGGGTTACATCGAGAAATATAATTCTAGTTCGTCTCTTTGGATTCATTGCCTTCCAAAACTACTTCGTAGACAGTTATAATTTCTAAATGGACGTCATGATATGACCGATAATATGAAATAAAAATATTGAAGATATTACCACTTGGTTGCCATACCTCGCCTCTAAATTTTTCTCAAACTTTCTAAAAAATGACAAAGAAATGATAAAATACAGAATTTTTTTCATTATATTTTAAGATGAGGGAGCCTTTTCAAATTATTTCTTTTTTAATCGTCTTCCCTCGTGTGGCTTGCCTTTTAAATATTTATAGAGATTAAATATAATAAGATTATACTTGACACTTATTATGCCCAACAAAATCATTTCAGAACACAAATAATATCATCATTGTTCGCAAAGATATGCCAAGTACTGGTTCTGAAATTCATCATTCCAGATGCCTATAATAATATAAAATTTAGGAGAGCTTTTTGTAATGCATTTGTGAATAATTATCAATGTTAATAATAGGTAACTTACTATATTGGATAGAACTGAATATTTACTGCAAGCGTTTGCAAGGACACTAGGTACACCCCATAAGATTTTATCTGAACTTCCATGAGTTGTTAAGTATCTGGAAGTAGCTGAGAGCAGAAGTCTGTCTCATTATCTTTCTCGAGTTAAACCTTTGTAGAGCATTCTGACTTAACAAAACTACGATGAGTTCAAGTAATGTTTAGTAGTATGTGAACATGGGTTTTCCTTTGGCGATGGAGAGCTATGTCTGCTCATCCTCTCTCAAGTTGTACACTTTTAAAGCACTCTGACTTAACAGAACTAATGTTCTCTATAAGCGTGACTAATGTTTAGTAAAAGCCCTGAACATGGGTCTAACTGTTGGGAGTTTGGTTTGGTTCCATTCTCTCTCAAGATAACCCCTGTGCAGGTCGCTTCTTGTTCTTCGACTTCGAAGATACTGGTTTAACAAGCCATTGATTAGTACAAGTGTAAGTAAAATTAAGTGCTTCTTTTAGCTCAAAAGAGCAGACTAGGACAAGGATATGAGAAGTCCTGTTTCTCCTTCTGAAAAGAAGTGAATTTGAATCCTTTTTACCTACTTGACACTTCCACTAACATATATAGTGCTCTACTGCCTTTAGCTTGCTGCTATTCCTCAGTTGTGGACTTATTGATCTTAGCACTAAATTACAGAAGGACTTAAGAAGAAAACCTCATTCCTTTTTCCTCTAAGGTGGGAGAGATTCAGACCGGTCTGTCTTTTTACTGGTACTTGCTACGTCATACTCTAGCCCTCCTTTCCCTCTGATCTCTAACTGCTCGTTCGCTAAGGACTAATTTTATTTAACTCGTTCCTTCAGATGAAAATCATTAAATACCACGAAACTTTCTACTGAAATAGAGCTGAATTATTAATGAGTATTACGCTTTTAATTATCTATCGTTGCAATAATTTTCCTCAGATATTTCCTGTTATAATCTCTCTATCACTTAAAAAAAAAATCTATTTAAAATAAATTATTGGAGCTTGTCCTGGGAGAAAACTGCTGTCCATTTATCTAATTTAAGAATGCCTTTCTAAGCAATCTTCGGAAACATTTCTCAGGGAACTTGTACAATATTTAATATCGCGAAAGTGAAAATAATGTTATAATGAGAAATAAAACTAATGAATGAATGTTTAATAAAAATTGATTAAATTACATACAAAATAAACCCAAAGAACTTTTTAAAAAAATTGGGCATAATAGTTTTTCGTGTGACTTCTTGACGCATTTAAAAATATTCTCATTGGCTGTACCCCCCCCCCCACCACTGAAAATTGAAGTCCTTCATGCAAAAGCTAAGCAAACGAAGATTTCCTTTGAATAATAGTTAATATATATTTGTTTATGATCTTTCCCAATCATGTAAATTCCAAATAACTTTGGATCAATAATAACAAAATTTTTTTCATTGTCAAATTTATTAGAAACAATAACAAACTGTGGTTTCTTGATTATGTTAGTTGTTCAATTCCCCTGGGTACCTTTTCAAATATTTCTTTTATTAATAAAAGGATCTGTATTCAGTTTTATAAATATATTTCTGTTATCTTATAGGAAGGATCAAATGTAGTATTTAAAAAATTTGCCATTTAAAAGAGTTTCTCTTCAATTCTACATTCTATAAACCAAAAGGGATAGTCATTAAAATTTATGTGTATTTGAGTGTATGTGTGCTTTTGGCAACACCTTACAGTCTAGAGTTTTCAGTTTTTTTTTGTTAAATGAAATTTGGTATATTGTTTATAATGAAAAACGTTTGTTATTGAGCAAAATCGGTCAAATAGAAGCGGGGATTATCATCTATAACAAATAAGAGAAAAACAATTTTTTTTCCACTGAAGTGAGCGTAATAATTAGTTAAGTGTATGAATCTCAGCACAGGTATAAAAGATATATCAAAATAATAAATAAAGATATTTTTTTGGTATCTGGCAGAAAAATATTACGTTATATTTAGTTAAAAGTAATGGAAGTCAACACAGATATGTTTATTGATAAAATAAATATTTCAGAAGGTATAGAGAGAAATTGAACGATTATGAGTGGGGTTTACCTGAACTGTAAATTTTAATTTTACGACTTGAAAGCTTTAATTAGTTGTTTATTCTAATGAAAATTTGTATTTCGCTTTTAAATGTAAAATAAATGGTTTTCTTATTGTATGAAATTAGACGAATAAGATTAGGGAATAACAAAAAATTTATATTGGAAGTAAACAATTTTTGTTCATGCAACGGATATAATATTGAATTTCAACTATGGAATATGTACCCAGATTTATTTATTGTTGAAAGATATATTCTATAAATGTAAAGAATTAAATTATATGTAAAATTTAGTAAAATATTTAAATATGCAGCTCTGCATAACAGTCATTTCCTTTCTATAAATATTGTTAAGGAAAAAAAAAATCAAATAATTTTATGTTCAAAAGGAGATTTTTTTTTTTAATGTAGATATTATTATTAAATGATTTTAGTTGGGGTGCGGTCAAGATAGATAAAAAAAAAAAAAATACAAATGTAAAATAATACATTTTTTTAAATTTGTATTTTTTTGGATCTACCTTGACCGTACCCCAACTAAAATCATAAAAAATTTTAAATTCTCCACGCAATTAATTTTTTTCATCGATAATAGAAAATTAGTGACATACATTTTTTTTTTTTTTTTTTTTTTTTTCAATTTCACTTCAGTAGACTGTGTCTAACCGATTACATTTTCTGGACTCGAAGAGTAAACTTCTATGCGTTTATAATCACTATCTTAATCAACTTCATCAATATCTGAATTTATTATGATTGTCATAGGACATATAAAAGTAGGAAAAATTAATATTACCTCTATTATGTTAAATAAATTCTTCTCTCATAACTAATGTTAATAATTATTAAATTCTGCTTAAATATATTTACATATATTTTTCAGATAAATTGAGCTACTCATAGATTTATAATTTAAAAAAAAAACAAATTTTGGATGGTCTTTTTAATGATAAGTACATAAAAAATATAACAATATAATAAAATTATTGTTAATAAAATATTTATTTTTTGTTTCATTTAGATTTATTGAGAGGAATGCTGTTCACATTGCTTTAAACACTCATGGCACAGAAGACTTTATTCATCAATTAAATCCTGCCAAGAACCCACAACACCAGGCGTGTGATAACCAAACTTTTCCCTTAAATTAACACAGCACCCCATATGTTTATGTAACCTTATTTGAAATATTTTCTATACTTCTCTGCCATCCCTATGGTTAATTCATTGACTGAAAATAGCATATTTTTTTTTTTAAATTGGATAATGAGTCTATTTAAAATGAATATGACAATGTAATTATGACAATAATTGTTACTATTATGAAAAGAAATGATACTTTCGGCTCTAGTAAAAATAGGTGAATAGGGAAAAATATAATTAAAAAAAAAAAACATTCAAAAGAAAGTAGGAAGACTGAACTGGGCATAGGCTATCAAACCGGATCCCTGCAGTGACCAGCTGACCTAAATATCAGCCCCCCCCCCCCCCCCCTGTTTGTGTGGGCTCTGGATATGAATGGCGGGGGAGTACATCCGGTGGCGCAACTGCTGCGTCCTACCGACAGATTTATGTACTCAACACTCTTTCTTGTCGCACTATCCGAATACAATGGTCATTTTCTCTTTTAGGTCGATATATATTTTTGATTCGAATGCTAATTACTGAGAAAATCGGTTCAGTAAGGTCTCATTTGTTTTAATGCTTTCTCTCAATTGTTTTGATGAACTTTGCACAGTTGCTTGTCAAATTATAACTGTTGCATCCATTTATTGTTTTATATCAGGAAAGAGATATAACAACAAAACAAATTTGTTATTGATAATATTATGCTTTTATAACAAGATGATTATTTAAAAATATTTTTAAAAAAAGTTCAGGTTTGGGGCGTGACAGTACCCTCACCTATCTTTTAACGAAGGTAGAAAGCTATAAGTGAAAAGTAATATTTGAATACAAAATAATGTATCGAATTTCAATTGCATTGAAAAGCTAATTAAACAAAGCTAAAATGTAATATATGCAAATCAGTATATAATTTTGCAATAAATTGTTTCCGCTCGTTAGGGCCCGAGATATTTTAATTTTTTATTTGCTATCAATTAGATAAAACTTTCTAATAATATAAACTTTCTCTAATTATTTTCTAGATCTAAGACTATTTTAAGTTGTTAAAATTGCATGTTTTATTTAAACAGGTTCTATATATTATAAATTACATTTTGATCAATTATAGCTTTCAGGACTCCTGGTCCCATAATCAGAGCTAATCGCACTTAAAAAACTTATGTTTCTTTCTACCTGGAAGATTAGCGGCTAACTCTCTGCAGCAAGAGGAAATGTTAAATAATCTATAAAATATATAATTTGTTTTCTGGAGTCTAAAAGTATTTGAGAGGTTTGAATCATATCTTCACAGTAAAATCATCTCTTCATATATATCTTTATGCTTTATTTTATAAAAATGCAATAGGAACAAGTGTAATGTTAGAAAAAGTAATGTTAAAGAGATGTTATATTATGTATTTTTTCTTTAAAAAAATATTAATTATCCTTTAGTTTTACAAGTTTTAAAACGTCCTCCATTCTTCTTTCACACAGATTCCAAGTGGTCAAATTGTTTAAGAGAGGAAGTTTATATATTTCTAAACAATTAATGAGAGGGAATAGAATAAAAAATCTATCCATCCTAGCCTGGACTCGAACCTAAATCTTCTGCTTTCCCGGCCGGTATGCTTCTATTGCACCACCGGGACCAGCTAGATAACTTATTAAATTCCCAGCACTAGTGTCGAGGGTCTAACCCACGAGAAAGAGTAAAGCATCGTCTTATGCTCGAAGGAGCTGACATTTTCTAGCTATTTATCGACTCTTTATCGACTTTTTATTTTCATTTATAAATATTAATTTAGTTGTGGGTTCGAGTACTGGCTGGGACAGATAGATTTTTTATTCTATTCCCTCGCATTAATTGTTTAAAATTGACGTGGGATAATACACCACAACTAAATTAATATTTTTAAATATTTCTCTGATTTTACTAATATTAAAAGAGACGGATCGCTCAACTACTCTAGTTGCACTCTTACAATTCTATAAGAAAGGCATAATTCCATTGTTTCTTAAATGATTGACAGAGATAACAACAGTTGATAAGGTTACAGATGTTTAATTTGAGTGTGGTAAGACAATATGAGGACCCTCAAATCACCATATTCCCTTTCATAAATATCTTTTGTAATTATTGTTATTTTTGTTTTGTTTTTTGTACAACAAAAAATTATTATTTTTTTTCTTTTCTGTAACCCAGCTCAGTGAATTACTGAGCTAAATTTTAAATTTTCTCTATTTTTAAAAGTGAATCATAGGGGACTATTGACTGCAATATACTATTAATCTATTTATGTCTCTAAATATCCATATCTATAAACTTCCGGAAAGAAGCATAAATTCCAAATTTCATTTACATTATTGTTTAAAATACTAGACTTAAGAGAATATTCACAAAATATGTTTACGTAAGCTATCACGGGCTCCAGAAATTTTCATAAACGTTATGCAGGACATAGAAGAAGATTGAAAATAAAGTTTTGCTTATATTCTGAATTATTATTGTATGTAACACTGATCAGTTAAATGAATAATACTGTCTCAGTGTTTTACAAAATCAGTGTTTACCAGTATCAGTTAAAAGGAATTCTCTTAACGGTATAATATATATTCTTAAGCTGCACTAAAACTACTGAATAATTTAGATTTTTTAATCCATCTTTTCCTGGTCTATCTTGGACTACAAAGCATGGTGTCTTTCGAGGATTATATTTTGTAACGTTACAAGTACATGGTTTCTAGTCAACAAATGTAGCTTCACTAAGCTTAACTTTCCACTATTTTCCACTATTTAAAATTACATCATTTTTCAACCATTTCCTTTGGAAATTAGATATTATTTTCGATAAGTTATCATTTTTAAAATAAAAAAATTAATTAATTAATTTATGATGCTTTAGTTAAACTTTGGGTTTACAAATAAAAATACAAATACAAGCTGCAGTAGACATGAAATCTTTAAGGAAGTCATGCACATCAATAACCACCCCCACAATAAAACAATCAAAAATCTCTACACAAACACAATATGCTTCAAGATAACAACAAATAAAAATAAACAAAAATTATCATGCTCTCAATTTTTGAGTGAAATCATTCAATGCATGCAAACTGCATATTAAAGTTTTTTTGTTTTTCTTTTTTAAATATTTTGGGGAAAGTTTTAATAAGGCTATAAAGTTCTTATTCTAGTTCAATAAGTTCAAAACATTATTTTAACTTCAAAATATTTGTTCGTTAATTTTTAAAAAATTGACAAAATCAGCTAAACTGTAATAAAAGTAAAATATTTTAAATTCAGTTTGTAACCAAATAAATCATCTAATAACTCATTTATTAAATTAACTATGAAATAAAGCTAAATTGTTTGAATTCTTCCCATATTTTTATTTTTTCTGATTTGATTATGTAATGAAGTACTGTAATTTAAATGTATTTATTAATCTATAAACTACTAATCGAGAGAAAATGTAATACAAATCAGATTAAATATATAATACTTCAGTAGAACTTAATCTTTTTACAAATTATTTTATTTCGGTTTATATATTATTTACTTTAATTTAATTTATATATAATTTAATAATCGCTAAAAGTACTATCAAAGTTTATCATTATTTTCTTTTAATTAAAATCAGAAGCTGTTTCTATTGTTGTTTCACGAGTGTCAATGACTATTTCTCGGAGCTTACTGAATTAAATTAAAAATTAAAACTTTCTAGTCCTTTAAAAAGTAGATAGGATATATGTTTTATAAAAATGGTCTGCTTTATAGAAAAAATTAGACTTTTTTTCCCTGATATTTATTTAATATAGCAAAAACAAATGGCATGCATCAATGCTCACCGTTGAGTGAATTTTGGGAATTATGCAACCAGAAGTATTTTACTTCTTTGTTTTGTAGGTTAGTGGATCAGTATAAAATCCCTGTCTTCTGGGTTTATTTTATTTGGAGTTTAAAATAATGAAGAATAAAGCGGTCTATTTGTATTCTTTATCTTACAGTAAATCAGTCTAATAAATTTTTTTATGGAAATGTTTCTCATATATTATTGCCCCATTTAAAGTACCAAAGAATTAGTTATACACATACTTTTAACCGAAAAAGTATTTTAATTGTTTTTTAAAAATATCCTCAGCAATACTTGTTTTGAGTAATAATATTAATAAGTAATATTATTGCTATGTAACAATGGTNCTCTCTCTCTCTCTCTCTCTCTCTCTCTCTCTCTCTCTCTCTCTCTCTCTCTCTCTCTCTCTCTCTCTCTCTCACATTCTCCAATGTAATAAAATATAGAAAATTAAATTTTATTTTATATGAAGTAGATACAGACATCTATCATCGAATTATTATACATTATAGTTTTAAACTAATTTGGTTATAAATATTGTGAGTAATTATATTTTCTTGTAAGTCAAAGAAACATGGAATTAATTTTCATTTAACTCAAAGTAACCCAAAATAATTAAGAGGCAGAAAGTTGTAATGAATATATAACACATGACAGTGTAAGCAAGTAATTTCAACAGTTTTATAGTATTCATTATTCAAACTGAATTTCGAGTAGATATATTTTTTTATATTAACTCCCATCATTAGGCATAAATAATAATTTTAAATTTATGTCATTAATTGGAACTAATAATATTAATTTTAAATAAATTTTACATTGGGAAATTTATTTTTCTTTCTAACTCAAAAAATATTCAAAATAGTGTTTTTCTTTAAATAATATTTTCAAAATTTAAAATATAAATTAAAGGGTTATTATAACTACTAATGAATGTAGAACTATCATACCTTCTGTAATCCGTCTTCATTTGTTTCTTCAAACCATCTTCCGTTGGCGAGCGCTTTTGGACATTATC
>KZ808547.1:25853-40659 GCA_000696205.2 Oncopeltus fasciatus | reverse complement strand
AAAAAAAAAAAAAAAAAAAAAAAAAAAAAAAAAAAAAAAAAAAAAAAAAAAAAAAAAAAAAAAAAAAAAAGCCAATTGTGCTACTAGGACGCGCCATTAATCTCATTCTATTCCCTCTACATTGGCATGAGCCTAACCTCAACAGTCAACACCCTACTGTTAAGTACATAACAGCTTCAGTTTTAATGGAGTTGTTCAAAGAAGGATGAAGCCAAACAATAAGTTGTGTCCGATAGCCTATAGGCTTGGAACGTACAAGCATGAGTTTGACATATAAAAATACTTATATTTTCACTAATACACCTATATACTTTTAAATATTATAAAATATAAGTGCATATATACTCTTGTATACACTTTATAGTAATCTTTCAAACTCTTACATACTCTGAAATAATCTTTCATACTACAAATACGATTAAATACTTAACGTATGTACCCTCATATACTCTATTAAATACAATTTAAAACTTTTACACACTTTCATATATATTTTCAAATACTCCAAAATACTCTTAAATACTATTATATATTATATATACTCTTAAATACACTTAAACACTTACAATCCCGTATATATTTACAAATTTTCTTGTACAGAATATATAGTATATAAGAATATACTATAAAACCTTTTAAATACACTTCAATACTGTTAAATAATATGAATTCTCTTAGATACTCATAAATAATGGTAAATCCTCTTAAATTATCTTATTTTACCATGAATGCTCTCCATGAAATACTCTGAAGTACTACAACACTCTCTAAACCCTTATAATAAACTCAAATACTTTTAAATACTCTTAAATAATATGAAAAGCCTTACATTGTCCTATGCACTCTTTCATACTCTTAAACACATAAAATACTCTTAAATGCTTTTAAGTGTAT
The DNA here is from genome assembly GCA_000696205.2 of Oncopeltus fasciatus. NCBI lineage: Eukaryota > Metazoa > Arthropoda > Insecta > Hemiptera > Lygaeidae > Oncopeltus > Oncopeltus fasciatus. Next base: position 39,765 of record KZ808547.1, on the reverse strand, counting down.
AAGATAGTATATATGAGTATATATGCTCTCATATACACTTATATGGGCTCAAATTCTTTTTATTTGTTTTAGTTTATAAAATAGTATTTTAGTGTATATAATTGTATTTATAGTAATTCAAAGAATACTAGAGTGTTTATGACTATATAATTGTAATTTAGAATGTATTCTTATATAATCTTAAATACACTTAAATATTCACTAACACTTTTGAAAGCTCGTATATATTTCTTAATACCTTCATATACTAGTTTATACACCCTAGTAATCTTAAATACTCTTATATATTCTTGAATATTATTTTAAGCACTTAAATACAGAGTATTTGAGTGTATATATAAAACTATATGTGTATTTCATTGTAATTCAGACTATAACATTATGACTTTTATGTAAAAGTATTTAAGGGTTTTTAAGAGTTATTATTTACAATATATAAGATTATTTCAGAGTATATAAGACTATTAGCTAGTACATTTTAGTATTTGAGTGTATTTCCTAGTATTAATGATTAATTCAGAGTATTCATTTGTAAAAAAAAAAAATTATAAGCATATATGAGGGTATTTAAGAGAATTTTAAAGTATTCCTGATTGCCTTTATATAAGATAATTATTATTCAATACTAAAAAAATAATTTAGTGTTTAAGAGTATTTTAAGGTGTATATGCGTATTTTTGAGAATTCGAGAGTATTGAAGAGTATATAATAGATAAATAATCTTCAATACTCTGAGTTACCTAGAAATACTTTAAATGCATTCTCAAATAATCTTAAATACTCCTATATACTCTTTTATACTTAATACATTCTTAATACACTCAAACACTCTCATATACTCTTTAATACTCATATCTACTCTCAATTATTCTTAAATACCTCTCGATACTTTCAAATTCTCTGATGTACTAATATATACTCATAAACAATAAGGATAAATAAGCTAAGGTAGCTAAGGGTAGCTAAGTTATATATAAGGCTAAGGTAACTAAGGGATAGCTAAGCAAAGATGAAGCGAAAGGATAGCTATAGTATAGCTAAAGGTTGTACCTAAGCTAAGGAAAGTAAGTTATGAGAGGGAATAGACAAGATAATCCATACAGCTGCTAATAATGCTAATCCAATTGTCCATGCCAGGAATCGACCCCGGATCTCCTGCTATCCGGGACGGTGCCAATTTGCCAATTGTGCTACCAGGACTCATCAGGTATCTCATTAAATTCCTTCTACTTTAGTGAGAGCCTAACCTACGGAAAGACAAGAACTTCGTCTTACACTTAAACAATTAATGAGAAGTAATAGAATTAAAAATTTAACTGTCCATGCCAGGAATCAAACCTGGATCTCCTGCTATCCGGGCCGGTGCTCTTGCCAATTGTGCTACCAGGAATCGCCAAGTATCTCATTAAATTCCCTCTACATTTAAATTATTAAATTTTTCTTTGTAAATATTTTTTTTGGTTTTGTTTTTTTATCCCACGAAAATTTTAAACAATTGATGAAAAGGAATAGAATATAAAATCTAACTGTCCATTCCAGGAATTGAACCTGGAGTTCCTGCTATCCGGGCCGGTGCACTTGCCAATTGTGCTACGAGGACGCGCCAGGTATATCATTAAATTCCCTCTACATTGGTGAGAGGCTAACCTACAAGAAAGACAAGAACTTTGTCTTACACTCGAAGGAGCTGACATTCAAGCTATTTGTAAACTCTCGTCGTTTACTTTATTTTATTTTTCTTTATAAATATTTTATTTGGTTGTTGTTTTTTATCCCACGTAAATTTTAAACAATTGATGAGGGGGAATATAATAAAAAATCTAACTGACCATACAGACAGTATCATATATGATATGTCCATCCACACAGTGTAATATATGACAGAGTATTGGAGAGTATTTCAGGTTACATAATGGTGTATAAGAGTATTTGATTTTATTAAGGAGTATTTATGAATAATACTATCTACGGATTAAAGAGTATATAAGTGTATTTTAGATTATTTCTGAATATTTTAGTATATATAAATTTATTTATAAGAAGTTTCGAGATACTTTACTTGAATTAATCTTTATCCTCTATAAAGTTGATCCTCCAATATTGCCTTACTGTTCCTTCTGGTTGGGGAGTACCCCTAAGGAGTTTTGCACGACAAGCAACCACGCGCTGATCTCCTGGACTCTAAGGAAGGAGGTGCCTTTGCTGAGGCACATGAAAGCGAGGTTTGTCCTGTCGAGGGCATTAGTATAAGGTATTAAAGATTATTTATGAGTATATGAGATTTGTTATGATCATATATGGAGTATTTATGGTATATAAGAGTATGTAGGTGTATTAAGTTTATTTGCGGGTATATATAAGAGTAGAAAGCAGTGTATAGGACTATTTGTTTATATTTAGGAGCATATGTAAGTAATTAACAGTATTTATGATATATACGATTATAAAGACGTATTTATGTGTGTTTGAGTGTATCAAAGAATATTGAGAAAAAAAGAGTTCTTTAGAGTTTTTGAGAGTATATTTTCGTAAATATACTCTCAAGAACTCTGAAATAGTCTTGTATTTTCTCATGTAAAAGGTGTATTTTACAGTATCTTATTTATATTAAATCAGATTATTAAAGAATATTTAAAAGTACTTGCAGTATATAAGAATTTTTCGGAGTATATATGAGTATTTTTGAGTATTTGACAGCATTTATGATTTGATAAGAGTATATAAGAGTATTTGAGTGTATTTCCAGAATACTAATGAGTATTTCAGAGTATCTAAGAATATATAATTAAGTATTTCAGAATATATAATTAAGTAGTTCAGAATATATAAAATTATTTCAGAGTGCATAATTGTATATAAGAGTATTTGATTATATTAGGGAGTATTTAAGATTATTATTATCTATGGATAAAAGAGTATATAAGTGTATTTTAGAATATATAACCGTATAACAGTATTCAATAGTATTTGAGATTATTTAAGACCATTTTTGATTACATAACAGGATTTAAGAGTATTCAATGGTATTTAAGAGAGTATTTAAGAATTACATAAAATAATGGAAGAGTATTTGCGATTATGTATTATGAAGTAATTAAGAGTGTTTAAAGTATGAAAGCGTATTAAGATGTATTTCAGATTATTTGTGAATGTTTCAGAATAGGATTAGGATTAAGAACAGGTTGTAGGGCAACCAACATCATGATTATTACGCCCAGACTGCTAGGTTAATTACTTTTTTGCATACATGCTTGTTTCTCTTAAAATGCACATAAGTTTGCCTACATTGGATTCATGGTTTGCCAGGGATGCCAACAGTTATCTTGGGAGGTTTTCGCATGAAATACTAGTGTAATATGGGCATTTCCCGATTAAATGTTGAACGCTCATTTAAGAGCTACATTTAAAGCATATTGGCGGTTGATCTTTTCTGATTAGATGTATGTGGGTAAGATTGGTGTGACCTATTCTGAAACTGGTTAGTACGACATCTTCTCACCTGTTCCTCCGGATTGATGTGGACCACTCCTAGGTGGTCCACATCAATAATAATTCATAATTCTCCGCATAAGTCATAATTCTTCGCAGTTTATTGTTGGTCGATTCGGTTTTCCAGAGAGTGTCCCAGTCCAAATAAGTTTTTCTTTTAAGCAAAGTCTTGACATCTCTGGGTTCTACAATGTTTTTGGGTGGGGTAGCCTTAAGGGCTGCATCTTTAGCTGCATTATCAACCATCTCGTTTCTCCTAATACCTGTGTCCCATTTTCATTGAAGATGTGTAGGAGAGTTTTGTATTGTAGAGGGAGTTTTTAAAAAATCATATTGTGAATATCGTCTGGTTCAGGGGTGGAGTTTTTAAGGTTATTGATTGAAGAGTTGAATTTCTTAATTGGTTTTGGGTAATTATAATTAGTTATAGAGTTATTCGCATACTGATATTTTCCTGAAAAATTCATAGATTTAAAATTTGCTTCCTCAATTGGATCAACGAGGGAGCTTGAGATCTCAGAAAAATGCTCAACAAATATTTCGCTGAAATGTAGAGGATCAGATATGATGTGGTTTTGATGTTTTAGGACTAGAGTATCAATGTGTTTGGTACCTAATATGGAATGAATTTTTTCACATACTTTCCTTAAAGGCGTGTTTGAGTTGATAGATTCAACATATGCCATCCAGGATTGTCTCTTAGATTTGATAAGCCTTCTTGTTTTGGATTTACAGTTGGTAGAGCTGTAGACTGTTTCAGAATATATAAGAGTAAATTAAGTAAAATTTGAGTATTTCAGAGTATTTGAGAGTATTTTTAAGATTACTTAAGTGTATTTAAGAGTATTTCAAGGTAATTAAAAGTATTTAATTCCAAATAAAAAGTATTTTAGTGTTATTTATAGTAAGTGAGAATATTTTAAAGTTGTACAGAATATTTGTGAGTATATAAAATATTTCAGAGCATATAAGGTTATTTAAGAGTGTTTTAGAGTATTTCAGAGTATTACTGAGTAAATTAGTGAATATAAGAACATATGAGATTATTTATGAATGCTCCTGCATACTATAAATACTCTTAAATACTCAAATACATATATAAAAGTATTTGAATGAATTTCAGGGAATTTAAGTATGTATATGAACATTTAAGACTATTTGAGAATACTCAAGAGTATTTAGATATACAAGAATGTTTGAGAGTATATATGAGTATTTGAGAGTATTTCAGAGCATTTTGGTTTACATTAGAGCATTTAAAAGGATTTATTGTATTAAAGAGTTTTTAGAAGATAATAAGGGTATATAAAGTATGTTTATGTCATTTGAGAGTAAATCAAAGTATTAGAGAGCATCTAGGAATTTATTTAAATGTATTTGAAAGTATTTCAAATTATTTAAGAGTATTTGTGATTACAGAATGTGTATATGAGCGTAATTAGTGTTTTTAGGAGCATTTTTAAGTATTCAAAAATATAATAACTCTTATACCATTTAAGAGTATTTATTGTATATAAGCGTTTATAAGTGTATATATTCAGGATTTGCACCCTACTTCTGGGTATGAAGTAGTTCTAAAAGTATAGTTCGAAGAAGATTGCAGCCAATCATTTTGAACTTGTTATGAGATTACTGTACTACACCTTATTCAATAATTATAGTCACTACACTTGTGCCTCACTATCTCTCATTAGTTTGTTATTTAAGCATAAGATTATAATCTTTATATTTAAAATAATGTTATGTGTATTCAACACATATATGCTATGTACATATTATATTTTAATTCTATTATTAAATTATCTCTCAATTTATGTCAGAACTGAAGCAGTAATAACCCCAGCCAGAGGATGCTCAGTCTCAGTACATTCAACAGAATAGGCTCCAATATTATTTTATCTACTCCTTTAGAACATAAACTGTTATGTCTTCAGCAGTAGTGAGCTCAGCTACAACACGTTCATCTGAATAGGCTCCATATTCTTCAATAAACTCTTTTTAAAATAAGCTGTTATATCCCCTGAATGCGGGAGCATACCAATATGCTCCTTTTGAATTAAAGCTAATATGTCCCCAGCCAGAAGGGGCTCAGTCACATCACATTCAAGAAAAAAGGATCCATCCTTCTTCGTTCTACTCTATAGATTTAAAACTGCTATGTTCAGTGCAGTAATAAATTCAGCCACAACAAAGTAAAAAGGATAGGTTCCATCCTTCTTCTATCTAATCCTTTAAAACTTTGCACATATTTCCCTAGGAATTCGGTACTCAGCCACAGGACAACAAGGTAGATAGGCCCCATCCTTATTAGATCTACTCCTCTTGAACTTAGTATTTCTCGATCCTAGCCAGAGCGTCCTAAGCAACCCATTCAACAGGATAGGTTCCATCCTTTTTCAAACTAATACATTGGAACTGAAGCATTCATGTTCCCAGCAGTAGGGTGCTAAGCCAAATCTCACTGATCCAAATAGGCTCCATCCTTTATCGAACTGCTCTTTCAGAACTGAAGCTTTTAAGTCACCAGAATTAGAGATCTCAGCCGCGAAAAACTGGACAGGTTAGCTCCCCACTTTTCCTATCCACTTCTTAAGATCTGAAGCAGTTTGGTCCCCAAAGGGTGCTCAGCCACTACAGATTCCAAAGGATAGGGTACATCCTTCCCCAATCTACTCTTTTGGAAGTGAAACTGTTTTGTCCCCAGCCAGAAGGTGATCAGTCAAAATAATTCAATAAAATAGGCCTCATTAGGAAGAAAAAGGCTCCGATCTACACAATTAGAACTAAAGCTGTTATAAAAGCAGAATTAATAACCATAAAAATGACATCAAGAATAAACTAATAAAAACTGCCCTAACCAAACATGTTTTTCATGAAGCACACACATTTGACTTCGACAGCTTAACCATTCTTTCCACTGAACCCTACCAACACAAACGTCTTTTGTCTGAAACCGTTCACATTAACTTGCAACACTATCCAGTTAACGACAGAGCAGACATAGAACAAATTTCCTCAACTTATTCTAACATTTTTAACATTTTAAAAACCAACAGCCCTCCGTCTCAAAAAAACCTGTCAAAACATTTTCCCCAGTTCCAAAGTCACTTATTCCCAATAATACCCTTCCATTTTTTTCCTTTGTCCTTTTTTTGCCCTCTCTTATAACAGGCCGCTTTCCATTTACACCTTCTGCCTGCCTTGTACCTGCTACCCCCACTCCCCTTTCTACTTCATAACTCAAAACAAATTCATAATGTTTAGTCATGGAAATGTGTGGCAAATTACTGCTTTAATGATTTCAATTTTTTTTCTTGTCAATAAGTTCTTTGTTTGCATGTTTTTTTCAAATTGGTTCTTTTTCAATATTGTTTTCATAAACTTTTAATTGTCTTACACAGCTTTCTACTTTCATACTCTTGATATCACACTATATTATAATTCTCTATTATACTAATTTCAATTATTATTGTATTCTCATGACATTGTATTTCTACAGCCCTGAAGATGGCTTACAATGTAAGCCGAAACGTTGGCAGATAATCCTTCATTAAAAAATACATTTTTTTAATTTGTGTTTTTTGGATCTACCTTGACCGAACCCCAACTAAAATCATCTTAGGTAGACTAAAGCTGTTATGTCCCCAGCTGTTGGGTACGAAGCCATAACACATTCAAGAAGAATAGGTTCCATCCTTTTTGATCTACAGCTCCATCCTTCGTGCATCAACACGTTTCGAACTAGAAGGTGTTATGTATCCAGAAGTAATGTGCTCAGCCACAATACACGAAAAGAAAATAATCTATCATTTTTTGATCAACTCCTTTAGTACTGTAGCAGTTATGTCACAAGCCAAAGAGTGCTCAACCATTTTTTTTTTTTTTTTTTGGAAAAGAGGTAAAGAAATGCGTTACGCAGAACCGCTTAGCCAATGTTGGTCTAACAGCGGGAACTTTCGATAATGGCTTTAATGTTATTAATGAAAAAGGAAAGTTGAAAAAACCTCTTTTATGTTTTTCCAGTCCTTGACAAAGCTGGTCAATGCCTGAAAGAAGGTCTCATTGTCATCAAAATCTTTGGGAGTGGGTTATAGTTCCTCATGGTCCGAAAGGCTTTTAGGCGCGCTCCATCGTATTCCGTGCTTCACAGAAGGACATAGGCAGCGTCTGCGCTTTTTGCACCGCTGCTTCAAGCGGGGGAATTTCGTCTTTTGACGATATTCCCCCGCTTGAATATCGTCAAGTTGCAAATAAATGCAATTTGCTAGCAAAGTTTCCGCGGCTGCTCTGAATTTGTGTTGACCATTTTTTATTCTTTTCTCTTGCTCTAAATTTTTTTTTTACAATTTCTTCCTTGTTCAAGTCCCGTACACCGTGTTCGCTTTTACAACACCGGAAACACTCGAAAACCTAAAGCTAGCTAGGTGGGAGCCTCCGGGGTGGTCTCTCACATGGGCTCATAAGCCACTTGGCCACTAAGGAATGATCACGCCTTTATGACTCAAGTGGTGCGTTAAATAGCGAATATATTCGAAATATGTAGTGCAGGTTTAATATTTCAGTCATTATTCAAATATCTTAATTAATGTAAGTTTTTAATTGACATCTTTATGACCCGGTAGATACGTTAAATAGCAAATTTCGTCTGAATATGTTTTCAGATTTTATTTCTTCGTAAATATTTAGTGTAATATAAGTTATTTATGCAATTTTGATTTTGAATCACGTTTATATGACCCAGTGTTGTGTCAAATATCGCATTATTTTGAAATATATGTTGAATTGAATATATCATTTTATGCTCGAAGGAGCTAATTTTATGGGATATTTATAGGTTCTCTTTTCCCCATATTACGTTTTAAAATTTTAATCTTAGTTATACTATTATAATCTAGCGTAAAATTTTTATACAAGAAATGCAAGGGAGTTAGGTGAAAAAATCTTACTACCTTAGCCGGGTCTCGAACCCGTTCGCATTCTTACAAGGCAAGTAAGCTGGCTACTACACCACTGAGGTAAGGCAGATAATCTCTTGATTTCTCCGAAGGGCACTCAAGTAAGACGAATATATCGTCTAATGCAGAAAGGAGCTAAAATTGTGGATTATTTGTTCTTATCTTGTTTTTTCTCATGTTTATTTTTTTAAATATGATTATTGTTGTGGTATTGAATCCCACGCTATGTTTTATACATAAAACGCATGGGAGGTTGGATAAAAATCTTACTACCTATGCTGAGATTTAAAACCGGGTCTCCTGCTTTTCGGCCAAGTATGTTGGCCACTGCACCACGACACCATGGTTTCCCGCCATCACTTCAAACCTTTAAGCCTACTTCATTGGATCTAGGCAGCAGCGCTCGGGGTCTTACCACTATGTCTATACTGCTGACGACAGTGTAGCGGATTTCCCAACTCGCAGGGGTGTTCTTAAAAAATCTGAGCAAAATTCCCTGTAAACATAATATAACCTTTCCCAGTGAATTTCCTTGTAACCATAATATAACCTACCTAGGCGTATTTCCTACAATTTAATCCTTGAGGGAGCATATCCCCTCTCTGTTATTGGCTTATTAGTTGACCTTTGACCCCAAACACTGATCAGGCGACTGCTGAGAACTCCAAACAGTCAGTTTGGGAGTACCAAAGACCGCAGCGCTGAGGAAGCCATCCTAATGCTCTAGTAAAATTTAGCGAGTCCGCAAGAAAAATTAGCACCCTACTACTGAGTCCATAACTGCTTCAGTTCGAAAAGAGTGGATCAAAGAAGGATGGAACCAATAAAGTTGAATGTGTTGTGGCAAAGCACCCTTTACCTGGTGACATAATTACTTCTGTTCTAAAGGATTATTCTGAAGAAGAATGGAGCCTATCCCGTCTAATGTGTTGTGGCTGAGCATCGGATAACTGGGGACTGGTTTAGAAGTAGCGTGCTGGGGAAAAACCATCTTCAGTTCTAAATTAGTAATTCAAAGATAAATGAGGCCTATCCTTTACCGTTTCTTCTTCCGGGTTAGACCGTGTCAAATTGTTGTGTATCGCCACTCCAGGCGGTGTGTATCGCCCAAGGACCAGACCGCGCCGGGATTATGTACCACCTGGATTTTAAAACATGTTAATTATATACCACCTGGATTTTAAAAATCTCTCTTTTACAACTCTAATTCTCTTTTCAGCCCTGAAGAAGCCATCACATAATGTGCGAAAGCTCAGCAAATAACAACAATTTGACACGGTTCCAACCGGAAGAAGAAACGGTAAATATATCTGACGACCGTCGAAGCCTACGTGTACATCGAGGCCTATCCTGTTCAATTTTCTTTTTGTAGAGGACGTTAGTATTGGAAGCTAGTATGCTAGAAAGCTATTATTCCTTATCCTCTGGCAAGAAAAGTACTAGCTTAAGAGCATAAAAAGTAGATTGAAGAAAGATGGAACAAATCCTCATGAATGTATTGTGGCTGAACATCCTACAGCTTCAGATCTATTATGTAGATTTAAGAGGGATGGAGTCTATTCAGTTTAATATGTTACGACTGAGCATCCTGTGGCTATGGACATTACAGCTTTAGATCTAAAAGAATAAATAGAAGGATGTTTCTATCCTTTTCAATGGAATATCTTCTACATTTAGAGTTTATTTAACTAAACAATATAATCTAGTAGCAAACAGTGGGCCTCTTGTATGCTTAGCACCCATAAGCTCCAAACGAGGAATAGTCGATATCTTCATGGGAGCAATTTTAGATTTAGTTGCCACCAATCTTACTGACGTACTACTTTCTCTTTCTGTCCTTAAAAATAATTACGTTGCAAACGCTACCTTACTTGCATCTGAGAACACATGAAAATTGTCCATCTCAGTATAGTCCCCTGACAAACCAATTTGTCTCGGTAGATGACAGGTTTCGAAGTAATGTATCTCCTTGATCCATTTATTAAACGCTTACTTATATCTGTAGGTAGCTTATCATACCAACCTAACTTCAAAATCCAAGTTTCTTGAAGCAGCAGTTTCGGCACAATAGTCGTTGGGCTGGTGTGACGTATAGGGTTAAAAAAGCGTTGAGCTACCGCTAATAAATTTATTTTTTTGCATACGGTGTCATTAGAATTTACGGAAATATGACAACGAATGCAATCCTTTTTACTACTATCCCATAATAATCCTATAACTGGGACTTCCTCTCCTACATCTTCATAAGTATAATGCCAGTCTCTGAGGTTGAAACTTGCACTGGCCATTATCTTCTTTGAATTTTCTAATAAAGAATCGAGGTCCTCTTTGTCTTTTACACTTATGACAAGGTTATCCACGTGATAGGAATTATCTAATTTTTCTGCAGCTCCTTGCCCATTCTTCAGGAATCACCTTCAGATGTTTTCTTATAACAGCACCCAAAAGAAAAATTTATAATAAATAAATAAATTCGTGGGACCAATCCTTAACCTAGTAATCACCACCTCTTCTCTCCGTTACTACCTGTGTGAACTTTTCCAGGATTTAGTTCTCGGCTTTTTTCGTCTCAATTTATTCGTTAGTGGAATTTCGTACCACATAGATTCTTAGTTTTCTCTTATTCTTTTTAAAATTCATTGTTGGCTCTGCTGTTTGCTTCAAGTAATGCTGAGGCGATTGCTTATAATCCCTCTGTAAATACTGTAAAATACGTTGGGCCTCTTGTATGTTTAATTATTCCTTCGTATTTAATAGCAGAACCAACATTGTCATTGTCTTTAGAGCCGCCAGTTTAGATGATGTCAAAGTCAGAGAATGTTTCTAAATCTGCGGGAAAACTGGTGACTATGAAATTTGGATGCTCATTTTCAAGAGTTTGGTCTATTTTATGTGGTTGATTCGTCCAAGAAGGACGTTCAAGAGATTCTGGTTGTTCATAGGCATATTCTTGAATTTTTAATGTAAGTGATCTGTGTATGATTCTTAATGGAGCTACAAGTCTTTGGTTAGATTCATATAACTTGCAGAGTCTAGGGTTAAAAATGCATTGGTAAGCTGAATTTGTAGGCTTCAATTTTATTATGTCAACATATGAGTTGACTAGTACTTGGCGCCGGAAAATCTAAAAACTTTTATTTCTCACAAAAATGTTAAAGGAGTCTATTAGAAGTAACACTTCTTTCACCGGAGAATATTCATGATAATAAGGCAATATATAAAATTGCATCTACAAAATGGACATTACCGAAGTAAATCATCAACCATTCTTCGATGATTCCATCTATCCCACTTCCCATGTTATACAACAAAATTATTGCCAGGAGATGATATTAGAATATGAAGATAATTATATTCTTCCGAATTAGAGTTAGTTATTTTTATCTCAAAGTTCGACTATTGAAAGAAGACGGGACTGCTGCCCCTACAAATATTAAATTAATAAATAACGCTTTGGGTTTCTTATTAGATGAAAAAATTACGAGTTGTGGAGTTGTGTGGGGTTGAAATAGATAGGGTTCGAAAACCCGGTGTTGTCACTAAAATGGAAGGTTTATTTTCGCTAAAATCTAAAAGTCTTGAGTGGATAGGCTGGACCTGTTATCATAATTTAAATATAGTCTTTTATGGGATTCTTCAGTTCTTGTATGCCACTATCACATCTCTTATTTGTATTTTAATAAAACAAGTATTTATTTTAATTATATCTAGAAGGGATGAAAATTGTCTAATGAGAGTACTAGAATATGATGGAATTGGAAGAATAGATAATAATAATAACCGATCCCAGGTCAAATATTAATTGTATTATATTTGACCTGGGATCCCCACCCCCAGGGAATTTCCTAGTTACCACGGAAAATCTAAGTAGGGGCTAATCCACCATGTTATTAGCTACTCAGTTGACATTTGACCCCTAGGATACTTTACCTAAATAATTCCTTATCCCCAATCGAGCTAATCCCTACAATTATTAAGTGTTTTAGACCCCTTTAGTAGGCTCAGTAGTAATTTTAGTTCACATAGAGTTTTCATGTAATTTTGTACTTGATCGACGCATGATGTAAAGGATACGTTAATTGGTGGATTTCCTCATATTCTACGCGGGTTTAGTAATTTGGATGTTTTTGTTTTGGCCTTATAGGGTCTCGTATTTTAGTGGATTTCAGTATAGAACAGGTGGTGCTTCAGGAAGAGAACCTTTGGTGGAAAAGATGAAGAAGCTAATTTCGAAAAAAGGTGTATTAAAGGAATAGTATTTTTTTAAATATTTTATTGACATATAGGGTTTTATGTAATTTTATACTTAATTGAGGTACAGGGTACATATTGAGCGAATGTTTTATAAATATGCGTTGAGGGTTTAGTACTTAAAAATATTTTTTATAAAACTACAGGTGCTTTTATGTAATATTGTAGATTATACATTCTTGACGCAGGATGTGTGCAGAGGAAGCGAATTTCGTTAATATGAATATTGGGGTTTATTATTTTGAAATATTTTATTGAAATATAAGGTTTTTATATAATTTTATATATATGTAATCATGCATAAAATAAAGGATTTTATTGTAAGAGATAGACGTTTATTGTACATGGCTTGTTATTGAGCGAATTACTGTAAACATGGGTTGCAACTTTTTTTGCAATTTTTTAACATTTGTTCTTACTACAGGTGATTCTATGAACATATGTCAGTGATACATTAATGACGCAAGTGGTGGTAAATAATTTGAATTTTTTTCACGAAAGGATATTTCGGGTTCAGTATTTTAAAAAGTTGTATTGTAATATAAGATTTTTTTTTTTGTTATTCAGTACTTGATGAGGGTACGTTATAGTGTAAAATTTCTTTTAAATATGTGTTGTGGGTAAAATAATTTGAAATTTTTCTTAGTCTTATGGTTTTTCATGTAAAATATGTGAAACATACCTCTGTTTGTGACAGGCATGACTCAGGTCAATGTGTCAATGATCTAAATTGAAAGCATTCCAAAGGAAATCTGATTATTTATGGGTACATAAAAGTTTTTAATTTATTTAGTTATAATGTTATAGTATATAAGAGTATTAAGGGGTACTTGTGAGTATTTATCGTGAGTATTTAACAATATATAGGAATAATTAGTACGGGTATTTGAGTGCATTTAGGAGTATTTTAGAGTTATTTATATCGTATTATAAAATTTTTTTAATGACTATTCAAGAGAAATTTATAATATATATGAGTATTATAGAGGAACTCAGAATAATAGGTTGTGTATTTAAGAGTATACATGAGTATTCATGGGTTCATAAGGGTATATAAGTGTATTTAGCAGTATACTAGCGAATTGAAGGATATTTTAGAATATATAGAGTATATATAAATATTAAAGTTTATTTATAGTATATAAGACTATTAAAGAGTAAAAAGAGCATTTACAGTATAATTGAGATTTATAATATATAAGAGTTTTTCAGAGTAT